>JACDRQ010000159.1:0-132241 GCA_013841215.1 Hycleus cichorii
TTAGATTTTAAATGTGATTCTACATCTATGTAGCTCCATCGACTGTGAAAAAATTACCTGAATTTTCTGAAAATTCCGAAAAATGTTTTTTTCAGAATAAAATCATGGTTTTAGTAAAATACACATTTTGTCTAGTAAAAGTCAACAAAACCAAATAAAATTCTTGATAATAGATACAATTGGAGCTTATCAGATTTTCAATTGCCTTTAACATTTTTTATGAAAACCGCACTAATAGTCACCTATTCCAGTTTACTCTTCAAAGCAAGTTTGAGTCATTAAAAAATGAATATTATGGGCTAAATTTTTAGGAAAAATATAAAGTAACGTAAAACAAAGATTCTCTAAAGATTTCCTTGTAATTTAGAAGCTACAAAGTTCTAATTTTGCTAAAATGTTCCCTAGGCACTACCCTACAAATCTCTACAAGAACTGGAAGCATTCAAATGAAACCTGGTATTTTAGTTTTCTAGACAACCAAGCTACCACTATTCTTAAAAAAATAAATAAATAAAAAACGAAACATTTTCATCATTGTTTGTAGTTATAACTCCGGGCAGTATTCTTGACGGTCCTTTGACATGAAATTTTCAATTAAAATCTCCCGAATTATACTCGAATGAATACGAATCTTTCAACAATTATGAGTCTAACAAACAATGCGTCTCTGCTTAAAAATAGACTCCCACATTCAGACGATGAAAATCAATCAAATCAAATTCTAGGATACTTTCCAAGTTTATAAGAAACTACCAGCGGAAGCCCAAATTTACACCGTTTCAGTCATTGTTGGTTTGAATCATTTGGACTTCTTTACCGCCCGAAATCAAAAACAGAAATTCTATGATCTTGTTGTATCATTTATCAAAAATAATTTTAATTAATAAAGTTACAATTTGATTAAATTGTCGTCTGACTATCAGTAGAGAATTCATTGATTCCTGTGCGCATGTTTATTAGTCTGAAGCGAGGGTGGTTCTGGTACAATTTCATCCCTTTTATTAGCGAGCCGTTTAGAAATCGTGTCGCGTTTCTTGAGTTATTAAAACAATCTCAAGATACTCACCTATATTTTCTTTATTTCTAAATCTATGCTGTTATTGTGCGATACAAGAAATGTAAGAGATGAATTGGTTGATAGTTTGGTTTATTTACAAATTTCTTCGATTTGAATCGTTTCCCTGTGTTTTTGTTGTTATGATTATTGTTTGTTGTTAAATTTGTACAATATGAGCAAGATCTAATTGTTATAATCTACAAGTAAGTAATCGATTTTTCCCGTAAAGAATCCTTCAGGTGGTTGAAATAGGATTTAATATAGTTAGAAACCACAAGATAATTACATCCTGTTAATTACCTTTAATTTTACAAATTTCATCTCAACCACACATAATTATTGTTCAGTTAATATCAAATAATTGAGTTTAGAGTTTCTTTTAATTATAAAGCCACCATAATCGATATTTAGTTATTACAGGTGTGTTCTTACACGTAAACTACGCTGAATAAATGTTCTTTTTGCTGCGACTACCTTTCTAGATGGGCAATCTACAATCATCGTTCTTAATCTTTATTATTATGGTGATATTGTCGTTAGTTTTCGGCGCATTCTGTTATTATATGCACTTTGTTACATGGATAACTGCCTGGTTGTGTTCAAAACGCGAAGAAAAAGTCAGCTTGACCAGATTGAAAGGCCATTATAACGCTAACGGTTATTTGGTAAATTCTACCAGTCAATAATAGCGATTTTTTATCGTGTTTTCCCCCTATTTAGGTCCATTCAGATTCCGATATTCATTTAGATTGCCATGGTAGTTTCAAACGGTTCGATAGCGTCGATAGGGATGTTCGTATAACTATAGCCACAACATCATTGTCAACAGAATGGAATAATATAGATGATGATAATTCGATACCACCACAACCCCTACGGCCGGCTCCTACCCCAACAACCGCAACTGTACCAACAATCAAATCAAACGATTCGAAACAAATTAGGTAATTCTAAACAATCCATTTTCAAATCTCTATTGCAAGTCTCTTTAATAGTCGGAGTTGTTCAACTGGTGAAACTCTAAAGAAAACGACATCAATCTCCCCAATTCCACGGCCGGTATCTTCAGTAAATATGGCCACTCTTGTATCGCAATCATCGTTTCCTGTATGTATTACACCGCCACCAACACCGGTAACGCCGGCTGCTACAACAACTAATCAAACTGAAGATATTGAAACAATATCAATGACAACTTTAAAAAGAGCTTTATCCTGCGAGAGTGTCTGTTCGGATACGTCGGTAGCATTAGGCGATTTAGAAGAAGTCAATATTACCGGATATTTGTGTGTTGGACTCGAATACGACAGGTAAATGAGGCAGAGAAATGTTTAACTTCATAATGACAACGCTTCAAAGTTTGAGCCCATTTTCGGAATCAATTTCAATTTGCAGCGAAGTTTTAGGAGATTTTTTGGCTTTAAATCTTAATTTTGAGACATTTTAGTCGAGTCATTAGAGAAGTTCTTTCAACTTCTAACGATTACTCCTTATTCGTTGCAAATAAGCACCGATTTCTGTAAAGAAAACGCTCACAAAGACTTGATTTTAGATTTTATTATGCAAAATTCAAGCCTAAACCCTGCTTATAGTCGAAATTTTAAATTATTGTGGATTATAACCGAAAATTTCCAGCTTTTGATTTGCCACTGCTTTCTAATCGGTCTGTATTCTGTTCTAGTGAATTATGTGATTTGATTGTGAACGTCTTAGAAGCAAAGGATTTAATCGGTCCAGATCGCACGAAAATCACCTCGGATACGTATGTGAAAGTCTTCCTATTGCCGGACAAAGATGCAACTGTGCAAACGAAAGTCTATCGAAGTTCGAACGGCCCTAGCTATAAAGAACGCTTCCTATTTCCGTTATATCCAAGGGAACAATCATATAGATCGTTATGTTTTCATATCTATTCAACCGATACTTTTTCACATACTCTAATTGGTGAAGGTGAGATTCGTTTAAGTGATATGAGCTTAAGACAACCGGTAACAACATGGGTTACATTAACCGATACAGGCCAAGTATTACAATTTTTTTTAATAATTATTCTATTGATTGATGTTTCTATTTTGATTGATGTTGTTAGAAGGGAACGGAATTTGGAGAATTGATGTTCTCAATTAGTTATTTACCAACAGCTGAACGTTTAACTGTAGTTGTTGTGAAAGCGAGAAATTTGAAATCACAAAACGAGCAAATTGGTGATGTTTTCGTTAAAGTTTATTTGATGCACCAGAATAAGAAAATACACAAAAAGAAGACGTCAATGAAGAAAGGCGAACGCAGTCCAATCTTCAATGAAGCGATGATGTTCAGCGTACCTGCTCATACTCTATCGGTAAACAAATCAGCGCCGCCAAAAGCGAATTTTTAATACAAACATCGTTATTGCAGACAATCCAATTGCGTCTGACTGTAGCTGAAGCTTCATCAAATCCAAACGTTAAGGCATTTCCAATCGGTCATGTTATCGTTGGTGCCCAAGCTACAGGTAGATCATTGAATCATTGGAACCAAATGTTGACTGCCCTAAGGAAACCGGTAGCCATGTGGCATAGTCTTAGAAAATAAATCAACAATCACTCCCTTATATCAAAATAATTAACAAAACTTCGAAAATGCCTAAATTTCATCAAAAAACAATCGTTATTTTCACACATTAAACAACTGGACCTGAGGTGGACTTTGTTTTATTCAAATAAGTTCTAATCGAATTGGTTTAACCTTAATTATTACAATCTATGAATGTATACATAAATACAGATCCATTTTTCTAATCATTAAAAATATATACAGGGTGATTCACGATCATGGAAAGCTTGTGAACTGGAAAAAATGTAAATTTAAGTATAGCTGAGTAGTTTTTACAATTTCGAAAAATCACTTGGAAATTGGCTGATAAACATCGTCAAAAAACAATAAAAAATTATATAATTTAATCTAACAGTTGTATTCTCTAATTGTTTGTCGATTCGTTACTATAACAACGCAAGATTTACATTCTCTTTGAACATTCTACTATCTCACTTTTCACAATTCTTATGTATAATTGAAAACAACACGATTCGAAAGAGACAGTTGATCTGTAGCGTTGTCATAATAACGAATTATCGGAAAGTTACAGAATACGACTCACTCATTTTTGTAGTTATTTCAACTCGATTTTTAAGTTGTAATTTTTGAGATATTCAAATTTTCACCAACAATTTACAAAATTCAATCTCAATCCGAATCTACAAAATATAAAAATATATTTAAATAAGTTGTAATCGTATAAAAGGAGTTGTTTTAAAAGTTACCAAAAAGTTTGAAAATCCCCAATTATTCGATCCAAACCCCTCAATTCAACCATAAGAAATCGAAATATATTTTAAATAAGAAAAGTAGTTGTAATTGTCTATAGAAGAGGTTGGTAGAACAACAAAGACGCCGTCAAGGGTGAATTACCCTGTATACATGCGATAACAACAAGAAAACTTCCATGAATGTGATAAATAGCCTTTGCTCATTCATAAATTTAAAATACCGTTAAATATATTATACTATAAATTCTATTTATATGTTAAATGTAATTTCACACTAAATTATACGTAATAAACAATACAGTTTAAAAATACTCTTCAACCTGTTGTGACAATAAACTATATGAATATTCGAATTTTCTCTTTCAAAAAATAATCAAATTATATCGATTTATTTTTCAAATTATCGTAGTATTGTATGTAGTATTTTTGGCTTTCAACTGTGATACTTTGGGCACACCTGTTTGTTTCACAAGAAATAAAATAAACCCTAAAGATAATTGTTNAATTTTGTTGTGACTCAATAAAATCATCATTGAGTCTTGTACTGATTATTTCCACCCCGTTACGAACAATAAAAAAACAAACAAATTTGTAATAATTTTATTATAACAACTATAATTAATAATAATATGCCACATATTGATTAATTAGAACGTAATTCTAGCTGTTTTAGCAGAATATAAACCAAAATTTTGGCACGTATCCAAAACAATAAACAAATTGATTAAATTGCAAAAGACTAGCAACATCTAAAATTATGATTAAATAAAAAAACGACCATTGCAAATTTATTCAGCCATTTGAAGTAACGAATTGATTGTACCATCTTTATTGCCACGATTCGCTTCAATTACCGTCTTGATAACTTCTTTATCGATATTCGGGAACATTTCTTCGATTTGTTTCATATCGTCTTCACTCAATTCCGTTAATTGATTATTGATTGGTACCGGTGATGTGTGTACTTGTAATGGTTTTATTGAATTTCCGCTAACATTCGGTACTACCATTACCGGAGGTGGCGACACATATCTATACGACGGAAACATCTACAAATAAATCGATATTATGATTCAATTTTTTAATTTAAAACATCTCTACCAAATAACTGAGAACGAGATTGATCATCCCTTCAACACCTTCGCCTTGTTTCCCATTCAACGGATACCAATCCTCGTGTGTTTCACCAGCTAACACCTGTTGCGGTATTGTAATTTGTGTCCATGCAATCAATTCGTCCATTGTAAACGAACGTTCATCGAATATTTCAATAGTTATCGTATTGATACCCTGCGGTAATAGACAATGTATCACTTTATTCCAACGTGGATTCTTGCCACCGTTTAAATCAGCATGTGTCTCGTAGACAGAATGACCGACTCGGAGCCGTACATACGGGTCCATACGTGTCATACCGTAGTTTTTCGCTAGTTTCGCTTGGGCTAATGTTATACTTAGACGTCCAACTGCATTCATATAGGGTTGGGCACCAGCTGTGCCGCTTAATTGGTGTTGTAATGCAAGGGCGGTTTGACGATCGGCCGCTTCTTGTTGTTGTTGGATTGATGCATTGATGCGGAGGAAATCCTCAGGGAGTGGCCCCAATAACACCTTTTATAAACAAATTATTGCATAATTGTAATTTTTTCAAATATAATTACCCGGTTGCGACGTTCTTTCACTTTTTCGGTAATAGCAGATGCCATTTTTATTTATGTTAATATTTAATTAATTAACTGGAAACATAAATAAATAATTCGAGCATCGAATCAAAATATTTTGGTTTGATTTGATGGTTCTAGAATATGACAGATCTGTCAGATTTACCAACACTGATAAAAAAACTAACCAAAACCGAACAATTTACACTATAATAGAAAGAAATAGATAATAGAATCATACAATATAAAAAGAAACAACAAATATAAAATCTGTCGGTCTAGTTTTTAATACTAACAATAAACTACCCTAAATTTTCTAGCGCTGTTGCCGGCTTATTATTATTATTTGCTAACTCAACCCACTAATTGTATAAATTTAGATAAAAACGCACAAAAATCATACACAAACTATCTAAACGTTGGAAAATCTTACCGGTTTTCTGGTTTTCAACGTTTTCTATTTGATTTTCATTGAAAATGTGGTTATTATTGGCAACACTGTATTTTCTGCGAATGTTTGACGTTTCATTTTAGATTAACCCAAAGTGTTTGTGTCAATTTTTTAATTTTAATTATTTTTCTATTAATTAACTTAGAATAAAATTAATAATGGTTGTATGTCAACCAGATCATACATTTCAAGCCGATATAATCTTCGTTATTGAAGCAACTGCCGTCAACGGTGCTTATATTAATGATTTAAAAACGAATTATATCATTCCATCGTTAGAGTAAGTTGCTTTTAATTAATTAATTAATAATTATTGTAAATTATGATGACTAATGAACGGATATTTGAAGGCGGTTTGAGGTACCTTCGGACGGTGTAACCTTGCTTCTTTGTGATTAAAACAATACAAACTGATAGTCTCCAATTTACATACAAGATTTTCTATTTATAGGGAAATGTTTCTGATTTTATTTATCAATTTTAGATATTTTAGCCAAGGAAATATAGACGAGAGCAGCTATCTATCGGAAGGAATCAATTCTTATTATGGTATCGTCACGTATCAAGCTGCCGATTGTTTACCACGTCCAAGTAGTGATACAATTGGACCATTTACCAGTCCGACAAAAGTCTTGAATGCCATTGAAAAACTTGAGTAATGCGAAATTTTTGAAAGATGGCAAGAATAAATTTGATTTTTTCGTAGATTAATCGGTGGTAAGGGTGAATCTCACGCTAATATTGCTGAAGGTTTTGCTACAACACTACAATGTTTCGAGGAGTTACAACAAAAACGTGAAGGCAATACGAATATTCAACGACATTGTATTTTAGTTTGTAATTCACCACCGTATTCGTTACCAGTGTTTGAGAGTCATTCGTATTCTGGTAAAACTGCCGAACAATTGGCGACAATACTACAAGAAGTATGTTTTTGGTTTATTTTGATGTTAAAATTATCAATTTTATTGTAGAAATCTATAAATTTATCGATTCTATCACCGCGTAAAATTCCAACTTTATATAAATTATTTGAGAAAGCCGGTGGTGATTTAACAGCAAGTCAAACGAAAAATTATGCAAAAGATCCAAGACATTTGGTATTGTTGAAAGGTTATAGTTTGAAAGAACGTCCAATTAGTCCACCATCTGGTAATGTTAATACGAATCAAGCTCAATTACAACAGAATCAAACATTACCAATAACCTCATTACCAAGTCCATTAGCTAATAGTGATAGTCCAATACCAGGACCATCGCAAACAACAAATCCAAATCTATTAGGTACATCACCGGTGGCAACTGGTGTTGGTGTTGGTGGTGTTGTTGGTGGAAATGTTGGACAGAACCCGGTTTATCGGCCACCTGGTGGACCACAAATGAACCAGTTACCTCAACATTCACAATCGATGGTTGTTAAAATTGATTTTTCACAAATTAAAATAGCCTGCCCCAAATTATGGTATACATTAGAGATGTGGCGGAGGTGCTATAACAGATTTTTAAAATTTTGTTTTAAAGGACACATTTCTAGTCAAAATGCTCGATTAAATTTGTAGATTTGTAGATTTATGTATACTATAATATGAGACAAAAAGAGAAATTTATAGCATTTTTCGGGGCATGGAGTATAATTTTTGTTATAATTTTAGGTTACTCAAGGTATGGTCGGTATGGTGAATGCAAGAGGTGCTATGATGACAGCAGCTGGTCAAATGCCATTACAACAATTACCAGCACCACCAGGATATCATGCTGCGAATCGTCCAAGATGGTCAATGTTACCACCACAAGCCCAACAACGGCCTTATATACCGAATCAATCGGTTAATACAACACAGGGTAGTGCATTGATTGCTCAATTAACACAACCACCATCATCAGTATCGGCAACTGGTGTTAATCAATTTGTACAAAGTAATTAATTTTAATTGAAATTGAATTTTTTCTAATCTAGAAATTAAAATTAAAGTGAATACGAATTCTCCAATGAATCCTCAACAACAACAACAACCGACGCCACAACAACAACAACAACAAATAAAAATGGCAATGATGGCTAATCAACAAAACCAACAACAAAATGTACAAACTTCATTACCACAAAATACAATATCAATGCCGCCAATGTCACAACCGAATCAAGTGATAACATCACAAGCTCAAATATTACAAAGCAATACACCACAACCGGTACAACAACAACAACAACAACAGCAACAACAACAACAACAGCAGCAACAGCAACAATTGGGTGCACGTGGGGAACGTCAAAATATCTGGTCGGGTTTATTAGAATGGATTGATAAGCCGAAAAATCCAACTGATCAACAAAAAGTAACGAAACATGTTCCTTGTCAAGTTTCAGCAAATTCGAAAGATGGTGAACCGGAATTGAAAGCCGATGGTTGGCCATCAAAATTAATAATGCAATTGATGCCGAAACATCTAATTGGTAATATTGGTGGGGCTTATTTGAAAAATTCGAAATCAGTACTATTCCATCCGCAACCGTGTGAAGCACTTGAATCGTTAACAAAAGTTATGAGTTCTGGTTTTGTAAGTATTAATAATAGAAAATTTGATAATTAATTGTTTTTTAAAAATAGGCAGGTTGTGTTCATTTTACAAGTATACCAAATCCTACAGCTTGTGATATTAAAGTATTGATCCTGTTATATACAGCTGAGAAACGTGCTTATTTGGGTTTTATACCGAATGATCAAACGGCATTTGTAGATCGATTAAGGAAGGTGATACAACAACAGAAATCAACACAAATTATGCGACAAACTCAGGTAATATTAGTCGATTATTAAATGAATTGATTTGATTTTTAGTTAATTATAGGGTGGTGCTGGTCCTTCCATTAATCCTCAAACTGGCGTACCAATGACAATGGGCGGAACTCCACCACAAATGACTGGAAACAATCCTATAACATCACAAGCACAACAACAAACACAACAACAACCACAATCACAACAAACTCAACAACAGCAAACCCCACAACAACAACAACAACAACAGGGTTTAATGATGTCACAAACAAACACAATGGCAATGGGTGGTGGTCAATTAACCCAAAATGTTGTAACATCAACTGCTCAAGCTGGCCTATTAAGTCAAAATATTACCACAAATCCAATGCAGCCACGTTTAAGAATGCCAATAAATATGGGTGGATCACAAACAACACAATCTGGACCAAATCAACAAACATTAGGACAGAATATGATGGGTAGCGGTGGTAGTGGTGGTGGTAGTACTGGTGGTAATAGTGGAGGAGGTGGTGGTGGTGGTGGTGGTGGTAATCAACAACAACCACCACAACGTGCCCCATTTGAAAATCAATTGCAAGTTGAACGACAACAGAATTTAGAGAAAATCAATCAATTGAAACAAACTTTAGAAGCAGCCCAACAACAGGAACAACAATATAAAACACAATTGGAACGTATTAGTCATATGAAAACGTCACAGTTACAAGAAGCATTACAGATTGCCCAACAACAGGAGATGCAATACAAAATGCTAGATGTAATAGTTTTTAGTGTTTAAATAGCGGGTGAAACAAGGTGGCCTATTTCAAGTATTAGAAGTTCTCTAATTAGTGGAAATGTCTGAAATTTGCTTTGTAGCTGTCTAGGAAATATTTTCGTTGCACCACACTGACACATTTTGGTGTCGCGAAGACATACGTCAAGTAGGTCTGAGCGTTCGTCTATAATATGTCAGAATGTTGACGACGTACGTTGTTGCTTTCGTCAGAAATTTGCTGCCGATACCAAAATGTGTGAACGAGTTCTAACGTAAACAACTTTTTAGTCATTTTGACTTTCTGAAATTTTTAATTAAAAAAAATCATATTTCCGAAACTGACGCTCTAAAAAGTGGTTGAAAGAAAAATTGATTCCAGCTAAATGCTGAAAACTAAATCGATTCTATCAAATTTAGCCCAAAGTATGAAGTTTAGGCTACTTGAGTTTCAAATTTTGATTATCTAGTAGTTAGTTAGTTTAGCTGGGTCGATTGGCTACTGAACCATTCTGATCTATTGTTCATAACCCTCTCCCTATGACTGTCCCAGAAAAGATATCTTCTTTGCGAAGTTAATTATCTCTCTGGGAGATCTACTCCGTACCTCAGCAGGCGACAGAATTGGGCCACCGAGGTGAGTAAGCCTATTGCGTGCCAACGTTACGCAACAGAGGTTTCGTACTCCAGTTCACATAACCTACACCTTTGACTGTCAACTAAGCCCAGTTTTTTGATGTGATATCTGATGGCGCAATGCCCGTAAGGAGTCTTAATTCGCTCCTCGATAGGTCGAGAAGCTTCTTAGCATTCTTAGGCGAGTAGTCGATGAACGTCTATTTCATTCCCGCAGTTTGCCTCCAGTGGAACATTTTATTGCTCCCTTCCCATCTGCAGATCTGTTCCCCATTAGGTTTTAGTTAGCCCGCAAAACGGTTCAGGACCTACAGGTGCCTTAGTACCTGCCTTTGCAAGTTCATCGGCCAGTTCATTGCCTCTTATTTTCTGATGCTAGGGTAAGTTTATTGCCCCTTACCAGCATTTTCAGGGATTGACGACACTCCCAGACAGTCTTTGATTCAAGGCTATAGACCTTTAGAGACTTCAGCGCTGCCTGGCTGTCAGTCAAAATGTACATTTGCGCACCCGTAAGGTTTTTTTCTAAACACTCTGGCGCGCATTTTTAATGTAAGAATCTCAGCTTCCATAATGGAAGTGGACTTCCCTAAGGCTATGGATGCCCTATAATTGAGGCTGTATGCCAGTCCCTTCATCCATTTTTGATCTATCAGTGAACCAGATGGAGGATTTATTTATTAATTGATCTATCTTCTTATCCCGTGGCGGTCATCTATGACCACTTCAATACTTTCAAAGATACGAATTTTTGAATAAAACATTCCAAAATTTAAAAATTCATGAAAAATTACGTTATCAAACCCCTTAAATTTCACCATAGAATAGCGTTGTTGGTCGAATAGCGAAAAGATTTTCTAGGGGTAGGTTAGCCCGAAAAACAGCTGTTCTTGTACTTTTAATAGGCCATATTCTTAGCTAATTTTGTATAGTAATAATAATAAATTTATAGCAACAAAGAATGGCAGCGGCTAATCAAAATAATCCACAAGTAACAACAGCTCAGCAACAACAACAACAGCAACAACCACAACAAAGAATGATGCGACCGGTGATGGGCGGTAATCCTGGATTGAGACATCTACTACAACAAGTACTAATATTTTTATTTATTTAACTTAGAAACTGACAGTTTTCACCAAAATCTAATTAAACGCATTTGTTTAAATCGTTTGATTTATTCGTAAAATTCCAGCAACCACAATATCGTCAACAATTAATTGGTATGCAACAACAAATGGGTGGAAATGGCCCAAGGCCGCAAATGAATCAACAAATACCAAATCCAGCTAATAATCAACAGACTGGTTTTGATGATGTTTCCTATGATTTTATGTAAAACGTAAGTAATTATTATTATAATCGATTTATTTGTTAATTAAGTCTTTTCTTTTAATGACAATTAAGAATACAAAATCAAATAAATAATTAATGCTAATTCTTCGTGAATGTAACTGAATTATTTTGAACCATATCTTTCTTTTTAAATCCGTTCGTGAATAATTTTTCTAAACGTATAATTGGCGCTTCAAAAGCCATACATAAAACAAGTCCGGCTAGATACGATAGACCGATATCGGCAGCCGTGTAGAATACCTAAAAAATTTAATATGAATCAATATAGATAACAGTTTTTATGAGAACTCCCACTATTTGACGGGGTCTTTGGAAATATTTTGAGGATTCGTAGATGATGAGAATTATTTCAAGGATTTATAGGAGGCTCCTTGGAGATCATTTAGCAAAATTTGAACCCTAATCGGCAAGTCGATGCAAGCTCGCGTTCTTACAATTTTTGAAACCAAATTAAACACGCCAAATGACTCAAAAAAGCTTCGCATGTAATTATTTTTTAAACCCCCCCATGGATTTCCAAAATAAATGCGGAAAATCCCTGTCTGTTCCAGTATCAGTTTTGAGCTACAAGGCTCAAACTTCACTCAAACGACCTCCAAGCGGTTTTCTATAAGTCCTTGAAAGCTAGAAGTATTTGAACAAACTACAATAACTTACTAAATTGAAGACGCTAGCATAATTGGGTTGTCTTAAAATAGCCGATGTGTACAATTGTATAGCACCATGGCATAAAAATGCTGTATAAGTAATACGACTTAATAAAGCTAAAGGTTTCCAGGATAAAATCGGTTCTACCCATGCTAAAATTATTCATTTTAATCCATAGTTGTAATCAAATATTAATCAAACTTACAACCGTATCCTTCAGAAATTGCAATAATCATCCAACTTATACATAAACTAAATGTGAAATGGTGCAATGAAGCATATAATGCTGATGTTAACGGATTATACTGATTACCGGGTATATAGAAAATAAATGCTACATATATTGTTGTTTCAATAACACAGACACAAATAAACCAACCGAAATAAACGAAATATTTCGATAATTTATAGGATTTTTTACGCATTTGATATTTGATATAACCAGTTAACATACCGACATAATATGGACTGGCACGCATATGTGTTGGTATGTAAATATTTTGGAAAGTGTCGGTAGCCACCGGATTTCTTAAAAATCTAAAATTATCACAATATTATTGTTAATATCAATATCAATATCAATGAAACTAACTTAACGTAAAGCATTAATATACCGTCTTCATTGTTGACAAAAACCACAGTAAATACTGTAATAATCGATACAATTATTATTATAATTAACGCAATTATACCAAATTTAGGTCGTTTTTTTAATAACCACACGAATAATGGCGCTGTTAGAAAGAAATGCATATCGCAGGGTAGATACCACGATTGGAACATACACTGGAAAAAAATCGCTTTAATTATTTGATTAAAAAACGAAATTAATAACAAACAAGTTGATCTTTTTGGATGTAATTATTGATGTACAATAAATTCGCCCACCAACTGTTCAGACAGCGTTCCTGTTCCGTTAGCATACGTTCATTCCACAATGGCCCAGAACCGAATTTAACCAACAACGTGCAATACAAACCGATAACAACCGCGTATGTTGGCGTCAATCTACAATAATCAACATTTAATTATCCATTTTAATTGTGTTGTTATTTGGTAAAATACCGGACAAATCTGTGGACGTACAGGAAGATTACATTGATGCCTTTTTGTAGTTTATCGAATTGTTGCAACATCAAATAACATGCCAAAAATCCGGAAATATTGAAAAAAGTATCGACGATTATCGGCCCGTTTAGAAGGGCGGTAGCTTCGACATGCGTGTACATCTGGAAAATCGTTTATTGTTGAAATATATTCGGGGAATTGTTGTGAAAACTCACGCTTTCGATGAAATTCGAATTGAGTATCGGCGAACCAATACCGAACATAATCCGATGGCCCATTATAATCAAAAACATCGAAATCACTTTCATACCGTTGATACATTCAAGACCATCATCACGGTTTGATTCTTGAGCCAAGCTCCTTAAATTCGACCATACTGAAAAGGCTAAAACGTAATAATTCGGACGATAGTGTTTGAATTCGTCCAATTTCAATAGACAATCATAGAGTGTAGCGATTAGAATTATACCGACAAAAGTACCAATAATTGACCTACGAATTAGAGAAAATCATTTTTAACTTTGTCTTTGATAAATTGGTTTAAATTACATGTAAATAATGTCGAGAGTATCGAATTTGATGATTTGCTTCGTTTGGCAATGCTTCGGATCGACGCTGACATTTATCTGAAAGTTGCTGATTGTATTCAATTCGTCGACAATTTCTTTAAGGGTGGCTTCCAAATCTTCCGCCCCACATACGGATGGTAGACAGTAGGTTAGGTAGAAATCATTACGTGAAGTTCGTGCCCGATCGTTGTAAAAATCCTACAAATTTTTAAACAATCATACCGCATTATTCATTAGAAACTATATGTTTCACTTAAAAGTTCCTAATTCCTGGAGATCATTTGAATGAAATTTGAACGATGTAGCTTATTGGAAAGTTAGAATAACTTAAAAATATCTATAACATTGATTTGTTTTCTTAATTTTAAAAATACTTCGCGTTTATTTTAGAATGCAGGAAAGAAAAATGAAAAAAATCATGTAATCACTTTTAAATCAGTGTGAATAATTGGTTTATTTCTGTTTAAAATGAGCTACAGGGTTCAAATTTTGGCAGAATCTCCAAGGACGCTCCTATAAATCCTTAAAATATTCCTCGAATTGCTCGCCAAATAATGGCAGTAACTATAAGAACTCTAATTTCAATATAGATAAGATAGCAGGTAAAATTGGGTGATTCTTACAACTTACCAAAACTTTTTCCCAAACACTGGCATTGATAACATTCTCGTCTTCGTAGTATTGATGAGTAAATCGATGAATTGTTGTATTATTCGGCGGTATTATATAAAATCTGGCCATGCAATGCTGCCCATTTAGGATTTCATTGTTTGGTAATTGTACACTAACATCGACACATTCATCGAAATTACCGAAATCGAACGATACTCCTGATAGAATCCCGGTGGGAAATTTCGAAGATGCATCAAACACTGAACAGAATCACAATTAATTAATTAAAAAAAGACATTAAATCGAATTTGATTACTTTCAGTGGCCCACAATTTTAATTGTTGTAACTCTTCTAAATAGAATCGACTATAATTGCGGCATTGCTCATTATTCGATCGTACTGTCGGTATTAAAATATTAAAAAATGCTTGTGTATCGACAAAATGATCGATGAAGATTGCATGACAGCACACGTTCAGATTAAAACACCAAACGAAAATTTGTTTGAAATTCATCGATATTTGTTTCGTTATAATTTAAATAAATTGTATTGTTGATTGGTAATATTTTTGCTTTATATACGTTGTGCTGGTTTCTGTCTTAATCCCACCATTCCAACAATGTTTTGGAAGAACCAATATCTCGGTAATTTTTCCGGTGTTGTTGACTTGAATCAAATTGTAACACGACTTGTTTTTCTAAAATTTGAACCGACCTAATTCGGACAATTTTAATAGGTTATCAAAAGTTATCAATAAATCTAATCAATAGTGGTTGATATCTAAAAGAATTGATCAATGTTGCCCACCTTGGCAGGACACCTTTGCAAAAAAATAATTTCAACCGGTTTGGATCCAAACTGGAAGGCCTTAAATCGCGAATTTTTCACGGAAATACTCGTTAACACTTCCGTCTATAAAATTTAAAATAATCTACTTTTATTATACTTGAAACTCTATGTTTCTAGTTAAATTCGCCGTCACAGTATATACAAACTGATGAAACTTAGGACTTCAAAATGCAATTAAAGTTAAAAAACTTTCCACACTACTAATAGTCATCTATCGTGAATTTTAAAGAAGACTAATTTTATCTGCGTGGAAAGAGCCAAATTAAATTGCCATAAATTATAGATAGGTCAGTTATATTGTTATTATTGTTAAAATAGAGGACTTTCAATCAAGAACGAAAGTGATTAGTGGGCAAAAATGAAAGAACAAACTTGCTTTATTTATTAAATCTATCATCGCGACATTGAAACATCACGTTTATTAAACGAACAACAATTCACTTGAATTGCCAAAAAGGTCGACAAAAATCCAAACATTTTTATCAAAAATTCGGCTGGAAAAAGGCAATTAATTCCTTACAGTCCGCATTGTTGGAACGATCGACAATTTCCTGCAATTTCGACAATTTCGTTTTAACATTAATACCTTTAAACTTATTGTAATCAAGGTAAAGGTCACTGATAGTATCTGGAATTGGCGGAAAATTTTTAGTATTTTACGTTCTTCCTAAAAGGCGAGTTTATTTACTATAGAATCGTTCCAAACTGTCCGGTTGACATTGAAATTCGTGTCTGAACTCTTTTCCGTTCTTTAATAATTCTTTGTATTTCGTTGCTAACACATCGATCGTCTCATTGTCATTGATTTCCAATTCATTTAACGCCTCCAGTATCGAGATTTTATTGATTTGTGCTTTCAAATTAAACAATTTCTTCTGCAACAATTCCAAACAAAACGGGATACTTTGATCGCAAACAACTAAAATTATAGCAAGTTATGGAAAATTACCCGGATTAATCGATAATTACCCGAATTAATATCGATTTTTATCTTCTTTTTCGTCGCTTCCTTGGTTATAAACTCCTTCAGTATTGAAATCGTGCTAATATTGTCGCTTTTAAAACGAGCCTCACCCTTCCTGTTATCGGACAATTATAAAATTTCTAACATCAATCGCATTACTTACTGATAGACACATTGTAGAATAGTCCCTAGAAAAGCTGACTCGAAACTTAGACACGTATTCTCGCCTATTGTCGGCTTTTCGGGGACTTCAGGCAGGCATTGTTTGATCCACGTATGGATTTCAGCTAGACTGAAAGCGCCCTTGATATTCAACTCGTTTAAAGGGCTAAAATAATCGTTTAAAAGCGAATTGATTGTCCAAATATGGAAATTTACCGATTTTCGTCGAATTTATAGATGCGATAATGCACCGATAACGGTTTAATTTCGTATTGTTGTAATTTACAGCATTTCGGTTGAATTAACGGCGTGACATATGCTTGAAGAGTCCCATATTGGCCTTCAACGGTCCGAAATTTGATGTCTAGTCGATTTGTGTTGACTTGACAACGGTACGTGGCCAACAGGAAATTTCCCGACTGGAAAATTTACTTATTTGTTTATATTTGGAAATTTACTTATTAATATTTATTAATAGATATTTATTTATAATTGGAAATTTCTCACATTAGATTCTGCATCGCTATAACTGACAACAGCTGAATTCTTCTCAACATCGAGCAAATCAATCGGTACATTGCTCTGTAAAAGGATATTATCGATCGGAGTTGCCACTTCGATTATTAGAGTATAAGTTGATGTCTCTTTGGATAGAACAAACTGTAAATTTGTCGATTTAAATGAGATCTGAAACGAAATAAATTACAGACCGACCGTATCGTTGATTGATAATAGCGGTATAGCGGAGAGTTCTTCAAAGAACGATTGCGCTGAATTCTGATATTTCTCCCGTTCTTTACCGACTTTGATCTGTAAGTCGTCTAATTCACTCCTGAAATTTATTACCGTTATCACCGTTATCAAAAGCGAATTTAAATTAAATCAACTTCAATCGTGATATCTTCAACGTAATATCCTGCGAGAAAATATAGCCATTTATACTGCTATCACCAACATTCTTGTCGATAGTTTCCGTAGTCAGTCCAAAAACACGTCCGGTATACGTTGAAACGATAATTTCGTCGTAGTTTTGGGCACCGACAGTGCCGCATTGGACTGCTGTTACACTCTCATTACAATTCTACAACACAAACGTTGATCGATTTCGAAAGCGACAACCCATTCGAAAATATTTAGTCGATAGAAATAACTCAATTGTGTTATAATAGAATTTTCCGCCACAATGAAATCCGCAGGAAAATCTTTCGGGGACTATTTTGAAGATTTGTGGAAAATCTCTCGAGATAATTTGAGCGAAATTCGAACGTCGTAGCGCATTTGGAAGTTTAACAGAAAGTTATGTTCCAATTTTCATAAATAAGCAGTGCGCGTAAAATGGTTCAAAATGACTGCAGAACCTGTTATTCTCTAACAGACGAAATTGTTTTGCATTTATTCTGGAATAAAATAGAAAAAAGCGAATTTTGGGATGATTCTTGAGTCATTCTTAGCCACTTCCGTTGAAAATTGCAAGAAAGCGTCTTTGACCCGATGAGCTACGAGTCTCAAATTTCGCTAAAATGCTCTCCTGAAACCCTCCTATAAATGCTGAAAATGTTTTTCGAATCTCTTGCCAACTAATAAGACTTATCTTTAAATTATAGCCTTAAAGGGACCACTTTGTGTGAGAAACTGGTCGACTTACATGTACGAAAATTAAAGTAGATTCGTCCATTTTATCAACAACATTAACCATATAAACTTCAATGTTGCCATCGCGGCGGCCGATTATTAAATTCTTGACCCCATTCCCTGTCATATTATAGCTATCCATGCAGGAGATAGCGCTTGAATTATTGTTGGTTGTATTGTTAATAAGCCAACGGCTGAAGCCTTGTAATTTTTCCAAATCAACAATCCCAACACGCCCATCAACAGTACCGAAGAGTATCGTTTTGTCACCATCATCTTCATAAATATGTAATAGAGTTGGTGCACTATCTACTTCCATACTTAATGTAACACGGGCATGTTCTAAGGCTCTTATCATCCGGCCTTCGCAAGCGATCAAAGACATTAAACGGTGAGTCTTCAAACATAAAGTTTTCGTTTCAATGAATAAACCATTAGACAAAATCATCTACCTTATCTGAATAGAATGCGATCACATCAACGATCCGATCACCGCACAAATATGATCCGATCTCTTTACAATCACGGTAATGATTGTAGACGTGTTTACCGCAAAGGAACAAATCGCTACCTAGTACATACCTGGAATTATTTATTTAAGAAAAAATGTCTTAAAATTTTCGATAATAAGGCTAGTACATTGATGTTATCGGCTCGGTCATACCGGAATCGAAAGTTAAAAACAATTTGCCTTTCTTCGTATATCCGCGAATCTCATTCTCGGATGCTGTGAAAATTTTATCGTTCGTATTGCCTAAAGCACCGCCCAATTGAACGCTTGTAATTCTCGAGCCTGGTAATGTTTTAAAGTTTAAATGAATATCGTCTTTTTTCACGGTGAAAATCTGCAAGATCCCATCACAATCACCTACAATAATCTACACGGAAATTGATTGAAATTCGATTGAATTCAACAGACCTTTTGTGGTTCTTTACTGAAACTTGACGGTAACAATTTTAAGCAATTCGGCGATGTTATGCCAACAATTGTATAATCAACTCTTGATAATTCCAACTCCATTTTCTTTCACGGCAAAGTTTTCGTGGCACGGATCGATGGATTTCGTCTAGGTGATGGCGGTGTACAATACAAACAATAAATACCGCATGTCCCAGCAGAATTGATCGTTTCAACTTCACAAACTTGGTGGAAAAATCCCGATTACTCTACAAGTCTCTTGAGGATACAATTAATAACCGAATCTTTGTGTAATTCGTCTATTTTCGAACGACTCTAATGTGCACATTTAATCGAGTAAAGTTTCACGATTTCGTGACGCGCCCTTGTTCTAGAATTTTGAGATTTTTTGTATGAAAAATACTGTCTTCTATCGCTACGTTGATCCTAATGAAATTGTTGAAAAATTTAGCACTTAGTTAAAATTTGCGGATTTCACTGAGGAATTTTGTTTCATTTCATTATTCCACATAGTCATAATCAAAATTTTTGAAACAAGTAGCGCGTTAGTACAACAGTGGAATATTTTGACACGTTTTGTTCGATTTTTGAAAATATTTTACCATTTCATATACCGCGTGTTTCACTTAAATGTTCCTAGCTTTAATGATATTTGATAAGCGATTTGAAAAATATTTCAAGGATTTGTAGGGAGGTCCTTGAAGATAATTTTACCAAAATTTGAACCCCGTAGCTCATCGGGAAGTTGGTCAAAAACGCTCGTTTTAGAAAAGTCTGCAATTTTTGAAACCGATATAAACACTCAAGGATACTCGCCACAACTTTTTTCATTTCTTCTGCAAAAAACGAAGTATTCCTACTCGTTCCAGAATAAAATGAAGCAAAATGAGTAAAATCAATATTAGGAGCATCTTTGAGCCATTCTGAATAATTGTGTGTGGAAGTTGCAACATCGTTAGAAACGATCGTTTTCGACCAACTACTAGATGAGCAACATGGCTCAAATTTTGTTCAAATGATCTCCAAAGGGTTCTCTATAAATCTTTAAAATATTGTCCAAATCAGGGGTTGCTATAAAAGTTAGGAATATTCAAGTGAAACAGGCGGTATTGGTAGAGTCGTTTTTCTTATCGTAATCTCTACAATTTCTCTTGTTTGTACCTTTCGTAATCGCTAAAAAATCCTCCAAATGTAAGCTAAAAAGGCAGATATTTAATCCATTTATATTTCCCGATATGGATTAGTTTTTTGGAACAGAGATTGCATCCATAATGAACATCCATAAATGTAACGGACAAATAAAGCAGATTACATTAATATTTATGAACTTTATTAAAGCTTCCAATCATACAATGCTGAGATAGATAAATGTAATTTTTATTGAATAATATTTGAAATTTCTGATAATTTATATGGAAACTTTCAATAGAGATGTTCTGCATTGTAAACAATTCAAATAGTAGCTTCATTTACTAATATTAACGTTTAAAATACGAATTATCGGTAGGTCATTATTTAGAAACTTTTATACAGCGAGGCTCACTTAAATGTTTCCAGTTCTTATGGCAATTCCTATTATTAGTGAGCGATTCGAAAAATCAACGATTCATAAGAGGACCCAGGATTGTTTTAGCCAAATTAGAGCTTCGTAGCGCATTTGGAAGTTGGTCAAAAAATGAATGTAAAACGGCACCCAAGTTCCATGAGCTTCAGGGCGCGGATTTGGATAAAACAGCCTCCAAGGGCCCTCTTATAAGTTACTAATATATTTTTCTAATCATTCGTTAAATATTAGGTGAGATAAGAAGTGGGAACAATTAAGTGGTCCTCTTGTAATATCTTTGATAAGAATACGTAAATTCAATTTTCTTTGATACGTCTAAAGATGCCCAAATTTCTAAAGTAACAATATAAAAATAATATCACATTTAAAAAATATAAATTTACAAATAAACAATAATTATAGTAATTAACAATTCCTGTTTAATCTTACATAAATATTCAATTTACTGTATAATTTATAGAATTCTTAATATTTATAATATATAGAAATCAAATAATTCCACAAATATGGCCCCCATTTTTATAGCTATAACATACATAAATATATCGTATTATATGAAATAATTCACAGCTTTATTGCATCGTTCCATATTCCGGTCCTTTATTTATTTTTTTGTCTACATTATTATCCAACAAATCGTTGAACACCAAAATTTACGAAAATACAATAATATTTGTATAATTGGTCAGATAAGTATATAAGAGATTATGTGCGTACAATATTATAGTACCTTTATGTATATATTGTATAGAATGCTATAATATACACTGCTAGCAAAACAACCAGATACACACCATGGACGTCCAATATTAGCTAGTTGATTTGGAATTTATCGTTTAATAAAGCAACATAATTAAAAGATTACAAAAACTGGATTCTTTTATATAGGGGTAGTCAGGTCCGGACTGGACAGGGCCAACCACCACTAGAGGCCCCCAGGCCTTTTGAACTTTTATAATTTAAATGTGAGATAAATAAACACCAACGCTGCATCGGTGAAGATCTAGTGCAGGTTTTTGGATCTCCACCGGCGCCAAAATAGTTCAGTCCGGCTCTGGAGGTATAGGGAGGCGAATGACTGGTCGACTTTTAATACAATCATGTAGCTCTGCGCCAATTTGAAAATCATTCTCGACAGTTTCAAAGTTACCGAAAAAAGTCATTTTTAACACACTTCGCGATAAATTACGAAGTTCAAATGGTGGTAAAGTGGTCTTCAGAGATTTTTTCATTACGTACTTGCTAAATAACGGGATTTCACATAGAAAGTCTCTATCTTTACTTCAGAACCCTTGTATTTGATCTCCCCATAATCTCCACTTAATTATCCTAGATTAACGGGCAATTTTCTCACCCCTCTAGAAAATTATTAATACTTGATTATTTTATTAAAATTTGACAATCCGGTGTTTCTAGTTGTTCTACTATAACCTGTTTCGATGAGCATTTGGGAAAATTGACCAATCAAATCTAATTCTACCAAATATATCCAATATAGTATAGAGAAAAATTTCTTATAATCTAGAAGATAACTTAGGAAGTTTGGGGCGAAATTAAAAGGAACACTTTGTCTTCTTTTTTGTGTCGGAACAGGAGGGATATGTTTTGTTGTAAATTTGTAATCACCGATTTTAATCAATTTTTCTATCACTCAAAACCGGTGATTTTGTCGGTATATTCTGTGGCTGGTTCTCTTTAATATTATCATCACAAATTTCATTATTGTTATTATTATGGAGGGAAGACTCGGTTTGTTTTGTTTGTAGATTACCATCACCGTCTATTGTGGTGATTTTAATTTGTATTGGTGATAAGGGTGGTGGTGGTGGATTTGAGTCTTGATTTGTATCGTAATTATTGTGATTCTCTGGATGTGTAGACGTCGTTGATAATGACAAATTACGATTCCTGCGACTTTCTGGATCAACTAAACGGAACGCTTCTAAGAATTCATTCAAATCGACATAACCGTCTTTATTGATATCCATCATATGGCACATTTCAATCAATTGTTCTTGTGTTATTGGACTGGCCATATGTTCATTAATTAGATTACAAGCATCGGAGAATTCTTCTAAACTTATATAACCAGAATTATCTTTATCTATAATACGAAAGATTGCTTCTAAACTACTTTTATTACGATATAATGTTTCGACAACTGTACTGGCTCCTTGGACGGACTATTAAATAAAGAAAGATCGATATTGTTGAAATTAATTAACAGTAAATATAAGCCAAAAACCCGTCTGTTTGTTCAGAATTTTGTACACAAATATTTATTTAGTTTTTATATTTAAGCACATCTGTAAACGTCTTAAATCATGTCAGGTTTAATGAAAGTTGCTTTTATTAGTTTGTTCCATGAAATATTTTGGGAAAATAAAGACACGCACACATCGGCACGAAAAAGAAATTCCCCAGTCTTCTATTCAAAGTAATGAACAAGATTCATCAAAGATATCAACCGCGTTTACATCTAATATAGCACCTTATAATTAGCTAAGAAACCTTCATATGTTAACTTGGCTACGAGTATAATTAATTTACATCGACAATAGTTGTGTCAATTTTAAGCTACACACTACACATTGTTAGCGCAATTAGCCACTAGATGTAAACGGAGTCAATTGGTTAAAAAACTAAACTACAGTGAGTACATATATTGTTAGAATCTGTATTTGTAGGTTTTTTAATACCCGCCAACTGCAGTTTCAGATGATTAAAACTGCATACCTCCGTTAAAAAATACACAATTTTGCGTTTTGTGTGAGAAAAACCTCTAAAAAAGGCAGCAAAAGTGCAGTTAAAGTCGTTTACTCTAGTTCTGTATGTTTTCATATGTTAACATTGCTGTTAAATTAACTGCGAGTGTAGTTAACTGTTTACATCGCGTCAGTTTTAAGACTGCAGTTTCCATTGTGTAAATACAGCAAAGATCGTTTATACCGTTATGGATGTAAACGGACTCATCGAGGCAGTGGCATAAAGTTGATAAAAATTGGCCGATTTGAACTGGATATAATTAAAAAAGTTTTGTATGGAAGTTTTTAAATAAACTATTCCCCTTTAAAACTGTACTATGTTCGAAAAAATAAATAATTTTACGGTATTCAAACTTCAATTTCATCGTTACTCACTGGAAAAACTCGGGTGAATTCTTGAACGAATAGACGGGATTTTTTAAATTAGAAAAAAGAACTTACATTAGTGATATCGTGGTCGATATTATGGAAAGTTGAATTATAATTGACTTTCTGTGTGTCGGGATCTACGCTAACTAATTTCTCCTTCAACATCCGCCATGGTAGTCCTAGCCCGATAGCATTCTCCATTGCCGTACACCATTCACTAACGCTAATCAAACCTGAAAATCAACGTTATTTCCTGTTTCAAAGGCGAAAAATCAACGAAATACCAGTTCCATCTGGATCGTATTTAGCGAATTCGTTCTCTAAGCGTCTCCGATTGTTGGTAATCTGGCCGAATAGTTCCCGCAAAGCTGACGTCTCAACCAGCCCAATACGTTGTCGAAATGTTAACTTTTTCGTCTTACCGGCCGCTGCCATATATTGGACGAAATGCGTGTCTAATTGGGGCCCAACCAGTTTCACATAGGCGCCTTTATTCGATCCAACTTCATAGTAATTCGATGCCGAGAAAATTGTTACAACGGAATTATCGTGGGTGATTTCGTAACCTTCCGGTTTACATTCATGCGAACGGACAATGTAAAACATACGATTCCGCTCTAAGAAATTCTTCGTAACATCCGGCCCGAAATAAGTGCCAGCGCCACGTAGTGAATTTGGTACACAACCGGTACCAGTTTGTGGATCGGACCATAGAATATCAAACACCTGTTTCCATTCGACTTTATCGATAAGTTCAGCACCTGGAGCTGTACTATCATTAATTGGTGGCCGTAATAGCGAGATATACTGTCGATTAAAGGCGATAAGAAATTAAAAATCAATTAAAATAATTAAAATCGGAATTACTTTGCCACGATCTAGGCTCCTGATTAGATCCAAATCGGTAGTATCGGAAATACCACCATGGACAATCAGTACTTTATTGTTAACAATTGTACCTAATGGCAGCCATCTGTAGACATTCTCGATTAGTTTCAGCAGGTTTTCAGAATTGCGCTGAAATATTCAATCCAATTTCAAAACAATTCATTTTTTGTCGTTATGTATTGAAGAAATATTGTTTTATTATCAGCTAAATAACTAGGGAAAATTTTAGCAAATACAATGTCGTTATAGAAATTTATATGGCACGTGTAAAATGAGAGAATATCCACAGTATATTGACAGTAAAATCGATAATGATTCTATAGAAATATCATAATAAGTTTGAACAAGAAGGTCCATAAATGTGCGCTTATTGTTGTATAATAATAGGAAAAAAGTAGACGTGTTAGAAATGAAACGAAGCCTAACTTGGACTACATTTCACTGAAACATGGGGGATTCTTGATCTGAAAGAAACAGTTAACACTACTAAAAACAAGTCTACATGTGTTGCAATATTAATGTGTTTCACCATATGTTTTGTACAATTTTCAACAAAATTTCTCTAAACTATACGGATGCTAAGCTAATTATAAGACTCCTATTGATGGACAATTTGAAAACTATCTCTAGAAGGGTTACTGGAGATCATTTTAGCTCGTTGTTGACGTCCAATCACTCAAATTGACTCAAGAATTCCCCCACACTCCGTTTTATTATTTTGCAGTTATTTTAGAAAGCGGCAGAAGAAAAGGAAAAAACATAAGGAGAACATTCGTGAGTCCTTCTGACGATTCAAAAATCCCTAGGAATATTTCTCGTTTATTTTAGAATCAAATAGAGAAAAATGAAAGCTACAAGATTCAAACTTTACTAAAATAATCTCCAATCTTCTAATAGCTTGGTAGATTTTTTGAATCGCCCCTTCAAATGATCGTACTTTTCATACTTTTAACTCGGTTTCTTCCCTACAAATCGATTTGAATATCTAATAAAATTACCTTATATTTAGATTGAATCTCTCGTACGAATCCATATCTAGTATTCATTATATGGTCCTCATGATTGCCTCTATTTAGATAAACACCACCCGGATAGACTAACATGGCAGCTAATAAGACTAATAATACTTCAACGCCTTGCTTACCACGATCAACAAAATCACCATTGAAAACGTACGGATTCTCCGGTGACGGTAAACCATTCTGAAAGATAAAGACTGTAAGCTAATTGTAAGACGGCGGAACTGTTGTTAGTTTTGATAACTGTAGAGTAGGTAGAGTTGTCAGATTCAGTGGCGTAAAATCCACCCCCGCAACTTACACGGAGAGTTGATTGTCAGAAGCAGCCCCCGTTGAAATATTTTACATACATCTACGTGCAAACAACCGTGTCTTCAGCGTATACCTTGTAAATAAGTACCGCATTAGAAATAACATTTTGAGGGCGTTATTTGTTCAGAAAAATTCCAATTTATTAGTAAGTTAAACAACAAATACTAGAAGTATTGCTTCTATATTTTTGCATATTTTTCCATATTTTCACCTATAATTTAGTCAATATTAGATATCTATTATTTAATGGAACCTCTTGGAATAAGTTTTAAAAGTAGAATTTCCGAAAGTTTACTAAATTATTCCCGAAAAGAATAGTTTACAAAACCGCAGAAGTAGCTGAAGAAAGCCGAATTAGATATCTTCATCAAACAGAACAACCATTCAAGTTTTCAATAAGCGATTTCAATGAGTAGTTTACTAATGAAGAGACTATTGCAGAGTTCCTGAGATTTTGTATTGCGCTATTGGGCTGATCGTTACGATTTGTACAATTTTGATTATTCGAACATTCTAACTACTAAATTTATTATAGAAAACAAAAAATCAATACTCGAGCTTTATTTGCATTTCCGGTTGAAATGTACAATTTATAAAATGTACGAAACAGGCGAAATTAGTTTTTATTATTGCAGAGACCGCTGAAAAGTTTCAATTTTATAGATTGGATATTTCTGGGATGTATCAAAAATTGGGTGGATTTTAGTTCATTTCTATAATAACTTCGAGTAATTTTGCCTTTAGAATTTTAATCAACGCAGTCTCTTTGGAGGGTGGCTTTGTTGTAGCATTAAAGCCTCGTTTTATTATAATTTTCGGCAAATACTGAAATAGAAAAGTAAACGTCTTATGTTTTTGGTCTGTTTTAAACTTTCTAGAAGAGGCAAATTTGAATAAAATCCACATCCTCTGCAAGAACGGGCGTTACGTAGGTCGTTCGTTGAGAGAAACTAATTTAATTTTGTCTGATAAAAACGTATAAAACAATATTGAAATCGTTTGGGAAATTTCAATATGAAAAGACAACCCCCCAGTACATCAAATATGTACTATTATCGATGATTGATCAACGGTTATAAGTGTTCTCTTTTTTGATGTTTTCACAATATTTCAACACTAGCTGGAAGCACAATTTCTTAAATAAATAAACACTTCAACAAATCCTCAAATGAAATTCCGGTGATTCAGCAACAGAAACTAAATATCTATGTAGAAATGTATGTAGATAGGGTGGATTGGGATTTCTTACAAGCTACAATCATTTGGAATTTTGACATTAAATTAAACAAACATTAAAGTCAAAAAATGTTATTTATAGAATTCCAAATAATATCCCGTCGAAAAAAAGCCGCAATGTATTTTCAGTTGAAATGCTGAAATTTATCACGCAACCGTTCGATCGATTCGACGGGTTTTATTTTTTACCTTTTTTGTCATATTCGTCTGCTGCGAAACTTACCTTATGGAAAATTACAAGCAGATCGTCGAGTTTCCCATGCAAATCTCCGCAGATCGTTATCTGTTTGGAAATAGCCGTCGATGCTAGATTCAAATTCGGTAAACGTTTCAATTTAATAATTGATTCTTTCAATAGATCGGCCACGTAGCGGGCATGCAGACGATACGGCTGGAAGTTAATTATAAATTAATCATATTGGGATAATGTTTTAATCAAAATTAATGGATTATTGTAATGAAGATATTCGTTTTGTACAGTTTAAAATTTTCTATCAACTGTTAATTTCCCCTTGATCGAAGCCAAATAATTGATTAGAAATTTTCGAAAACAACCACTTTAGAGTCAGTTGAAGTTAGTTGTAATTACCATAAAATTCAATTAAATTTCCGTACTCACAACAAAATAACTCAATTTTGTTATAGTTAAATAGTAGAACAACAAAATGATGCGCATTTATTGATCGTAAAACTTTACCTAATAAGATAAGCCAGAAAACAATGTTATGAAAGTGTTCCCAATAGAACCACAACTAAAGTTTGATAAACGATTGATAATATTTAGCTGGACTCGTAAATTTTTTATTGAAATATCCGCATTATTTCCGAAGTTCTCAAATCTCGCCCAAGTCTATCGGGCGAAATTTCCGAGTCTTACAAAATTTTCACTCACCCGCCGTCTACGGTAGCAGTCGATCAATTTTTGCAACTGGTCTTCGGTTAACGGGAATTGTAATTTGAATTCGTGTACGCGCTCTGTACCGTTCAGCATCGCCTCTTCATCATCGGATTCATCTTCGAATTTCATCTCTAAGTCCTCTTATTCGTGGTAAATTTAACAGAAAGACGAGAAAAATTAAATAGGGCAATCGGTAGGGGTTTTTAGATTTGCTGTAAAAGGAATGGGAACGTTTTAAACTGGATTAGATTTATTTGAACTGACTTGGTAATTTATCATTTGGAAAAGGTCAAAACTAGGGATTCACATGTGAATCGTCAACTTACCAATCGATGAATTCCTAGAGTTCATCGAAGATCCATCCCGTCTAATTGTAATGTCTGGAATGTGTGTAAGTAGAGCATTGAAAAAATTGTAGAGCTGTAACAAAATTTGTGTATTTGAAGACGAATTATCGATTTCTTCGGTGAACTTTCAAAGTGGCTTTATTGTTTTTGGTGCTTATTAACAATAGCCGTCATTATTTATTATCATCAACTGTCACTTCTTGTTGTTTATTGTTAAGAAGCGACTAACATTTATTGACATGGATCGTTTGATATTTTCAAAGGAAGTCAAGCAAGTATCGATTGCGATGCGGTAATAACACGGCGATTGTTTAGAAGTTTAACGATGTCCGAATTTATATGTTTAAACGATATTTAAATCGAATTAAATTGGAAGGTTCAAGTTTTAAAAAATATGTGGAAAATGGTGGAGGCGCCGGGATAATTCATAACTAAAAGTATACATTTAGTCCTGTTATTTGACGAGCAATGCAGCAAATATTTTGAAAATTTATAGGTGAATTCCTGAGAATCATTTTACCAGAATTTGGGCCTTGTAGCTCACCGAAAAATTAGTCAAAAATGATTTCCTTCAGCAAAATCGAATTTTTCATCGTTGAGCTGTAAATGTAAATAGACTCAAATGTAAATGCAAAGAAATTCAAATTGGGGATTTGTGTGAATTGTTCTTTTTTTATTTTCCGCCTCTACATCTCAGAAAAATGGAAAAATTCTTCTCGGGCGTCGATCGAATAAAAATTAAAATATGATTAATTATTCGCCTCGTACAGTTTTAGTAATATTTTTGTCACAATCAGCAAGTGTTAAGGTATTTGCCTAATTAAAAAAGCTGTTAACACTCAATACAACACAAAAGTGTAGCTGATATTTGATAAAATCACATATTGAGAGGTGCTTTTCTTCAAATAAATAAAAAAGTACCAGAGATTTTCCAACTTTCTTTCAAGTTTCCTTGATAGCAGTTTCAGAGTAATAAATTTTAACGAGAATAAATTTCATGTGTCGTAGGTGAGAAATTATTCATTCTAGGCCCGTAAAATGACCTTAAAGGCCGCGAAGAAATCTCGAACTGATTGTTGAGAAACACCGATCTTGACATTGATACTAAACTACTGTAGAAGATTAATGACTGACACAGGGAGGTGGAGGATTTGTGCATTTCAGTGTTACACACTCAATCTCGGCCTGTAATTTTCCCCAAATCTTCAAGAGTAAACTTCAAAATTGCAGATCTTACGAACGTAACATTTTAAGGAGCCAACTAGGGCTCGGGAAAAAAGGAAATTTTGATGAACAATTTCTCGTTCGTTCTTCAATGGAAATTTAAGTTTTCAGGCTTGTTGGAAGGAGTATTTCAAGCTGTATAAGTGAGAGTTTATAATTTTGGAAAATGTTATTATTATTTATTATTTTATTAAAAAATAAACGAAAAAACCTTTTTACCGACTTTTGGTCCGGTCCCTTCACAATGTTAAATTTAGTCGTTGAAATTGATGGATATTCAAAAAATTATCGCCTAGTTTTCTATGTCTTAGAGAACTTCTTTTAGTTCAGTTCCCTGTTTGCTGAGCAAATTTGAAAAATAAGCCATCAACATCGATAGACACTAACACATAAATTGTTGTAGCCTTAAGTTCAAGACATTGCCGTTACATCCTCTAGGGGATGAATAAGACGCACAAACGACAGTTTCGTTAAACAAAGATCGATCGTACTTCCGAGCGAATCATCTAAACAATTCAAAAACTAATTTAAAACTTTCCACTTTTTTGTTTTGCATTACGATTTGTTTTCATTAATAGAAAGTATTTGTTGTTTTTTTTTTAAATTTAACAACAATAAAAGGGTGGGCGAGAGGATGAAAAACCACCAGCCCCATCAGAAAGTTTTAATAAAATTCAGCTCTCTAAACGTGATTTTAAATACAGAATGAGGACATTTATTATATTGTTCCTAATATAAATTCCACAAAAAGTTTATTAAAACAGAAGTAGTAATAATAATCTTCCTTGGATCGAGATTTATGTAAATATTGTTTGAGAGGGTGGTTTTTGTAAATACTCCACATATACTTAATGCTGGGAGGTCACTCATCAACCGGATAGGGAATTTGACATCTTTTTCCAATTTCCATGTCGCCAACAACAATGAATGGCGTGCGTTATCAATATTGTCGATGATCAAACCGTAAATAAAAAGCAGATTTGCTTACCCGCACTTGATCCTGCTCCCCGGCATATTCGATACTCTGAAATATCGTCCATGTATATCGACGTCGAACCTCCAAACGAGCCATATAGCGGCGAAACCATTTCTGGATCAGTAGAGTGGCTTTTATAGCTGAAATTAATTTACAAAATTGACCAGCCGGAAAAATCCAAACAAGTATCGGTGTGGTCGATATTTTTCTAAATAAAATAAACGAATAATTTCCGTTTACTTTCAGTTTATTTTAACCGTTCATCTACCAAGTGGTAGAAACGGAAATGAAATGTCTCAACTGAAGTCACCTTATTTAATCATTTTACCGCGAAAAATCTAAATTATGTGTTTATTTTCGCCTGCGATTTCTCTCGATTTGATCAAACATCCTCAAGATGGGGAACATTAACGGAAATTTGGAAATTTATTGACATTAACGCAATATTCAGTCTTGTTTAAATAACGACAGCGAATATTTAGCGATTTATTTTTTAGGTTTTTACTTCAATACCACACCGAAAAGAAAGCTAGCAAAAGGAGAAACGTTGTAATATTCGCATAGACTTCTACATAAAAGAAAATAAGAAATTTCTCGTGTTTTTATCACAAAGAAGATTCGTTCTAGAAAAGATGGAAGCCGGTTTTATTTGGATGATAGTTCCATTTTAATAAATTGGATTGAGAATTTTTTACAAATAGAAATTCAACAGAGCTCATTGCATGTTAATGATGGTGATGATGATTAGGTGGGACAAATAATGCCGTTGCGATAATGACATCAGATAAAATTTCAGTAGAAAACACGTCAATAATCCAAAAGAGGAATTGTGAAAAATTGAAGCTCCATTTAATTGAATTTTTTCCAATTACATTAAGTATGATGGCGAACATGTTGTAAAAACCCTTTTATAACGAATCCAATTCAACTCGACTTGATTGGGAATGTTTTTTACAAATTCCTTTAAGAAAATTGGGGGTATTTTATGTACAGAAATACCATGTGTTTCACGATATTTCTCCCCGCAGTAATTTATGGCTTTGGGTCAACTTATTGTTTCAACTCATTACCGACAAGCTATCGTTTCAATATATTGTCGGTAATGCAGATTACAGAGTTGAAACAAGAAACTCACCTGTCCTCACAAAATCCTAAGCTACTGCGAGGAGAAATACCGCGAAACACCCTGTTTTTCATAAAATTCTATCTACTTTACATCCTCAAAGTTTGTCAACGATCTAATGAATCACCCTGTTTAAATACTTTGATATCCTGTATAAATTATAGAAGAATCTCAGAAATTATTTTATCACATAAGACTGTTTCACTAAAACGTTACAAAACACGAGGGCTAAAAAATAGACGTACATTTATCGATAATCGTTAGACCTCTAACATTTCACAAAACTCTTAATTGGAATCAGACTAATCGAATCACATAGAAGCCAATTAATCCATTTGTCTAACGATTGAGATATGTTACAACACGCACAAAAAAGGGACTTACTACGCTCAATTTTCGTCATGCTGATGTCATCTTTCTTGAAACAGCACAGGATCTTCTTCGGAATGGTGGAGTTGAGACAGCGGGCCCGTAACGTGCTCGAACGTTTCGATCGTTTCAATACAAATCGACCGATCGTTCTCGTTGCTGTTGTTGTTCCACTTACTGTTGTTTGTTGTGTCGGTTCCAATTCCATTTCCATTGAACGTGAACTAGCTGTCGAATCGTCCGATGAGGTGCTATGTCGGCCTCTTTTATACTGCCTTATCTTGGATACTGTACAGCCCATCGTTATTTTTACACGATTTCTCCTGTGTTGATCTCTTCTTTACATCATGTCCTCGATACTGGTTGGCTATTAACAATAATAGAAAAAACCTGGCGTGAATAACAATAGTTTTATTTTCCTGGCGCATCCGCCAAAATCAATAATTTTTTACTGGATAATCCCCGGGGAACTCAACATAAAACTACAATACTCATTGTTATCATGACATGATAATAAAAAAATGCTGAAAAATTGAGGCGATAAAGCGGAATCATGCAGTTCATCATAATTTCTATTCAAATGAACTACCATCTCTAACGGCGTGTATTTTATTAAGCGAAAAAGTACTTTTATTGCTGTTTTTGTTTTAAAAACAAGGTCAATTTGTTTGTATTACCGTCGAACAAACTTCACCAATAAATTTACGTTACACGTAATTTAATTAATCTTAATTGTTGGATGTTTCCAAAATAAAAAAATCAATACTTATCGTTTATAAAAATGAGAAAAGTGTGCAGATTGTTAAATTCGATTGTGAAGAACGCTGTTTTTCCGTTATAAAACTCTTACGCACCCACCAATATTGCCATCATTTTTATTTGCCATGTCGAGTCCTATCATGTTTGAAACGAAAAATTTAATAGACGATGAGTGGAACAACAACGAACGGCGCCGGATCGTTATGTTCTAATATAAAGTGATAGAAAACATAGGCGGTGAATTTCTATACAACTTTGTCTGTATGTGGAAAATACGCTCAACTTTATCATTACTTTGTTGTATTAAATCCACTATAGATGCCTGGAAGCATTAAAATATCACACGACCTTTCAAAGGAAAATTGAAAACTAATAATAACTGGATTTGTTGTGATTGTTGTTCATTATTTTGTGACAAAAATCGTTGGGGAGTTGTGCGATTTCATTAGCCGAACGTATACCGGGTAATCCGTTTAAAAACTTACTCAGGGGTCGGACTTGTTGTAAAAGTCGGAAAAAATTGGAAAATTCAGTTCATTTTTTAACATTCAAGTTTTTGGGCGAAGAAAAGAACAAAAACGACTTTATGCGGATGTTTGAGTCAAATTTTGCCATTTTAAGCGCAGAGTCTACTGGTGAAAATCGCGATATTGCTCGAAAAATTCGCCTTTTGGCTCACGTTTCAAAGAGCCAAGATCTCCAACTTTTGCTCAAATGTTATTCGAGAACCGTCCCATAAATCGCTCACCAACTAGGACTTCTAAATGGACCAGCCGGTATTAGGGTGATGAAATTTCCAACTACCAGAACTATGATATTAACAATAACTGTAACAATTCGCCGGTTTATAGTGCCGCTTCACAATTGTATTACACTGATTACAGATATTGATCGTTATTATTATCTGCCAAACGGTTTTAAATCCCTCGGCTCGATTTGCTGTTTGTTAATTCGAATTAAATAAAAATCAATAGAGATTCTATTATGGAAAATATTATACAACAACATTTCGAATTAATAATTCATATTCAAACAAAATTATTATTGTTCGATACGGTAATGGTTTTCGCTCTTTTTTCGGAAAAATTATTTATTAAACCAATCGTTAAATATTCGTCCTATCTTTCTCTATCTACAACAGCATTAAAACTCCAATAATTAACTGGATTTAATGGAATTATCGCCGTCGATAATCTAATTATTCGTTGAAAAAAATATATTTCGATCTCTTAAAGGCTTCTCAAGATCCTCCATTTATTTACGAATAAAATTATTATTAAAAAGGCAATTGTTGTTGAATTTGCTTTAACAAGGGTTGTTGATGTCCTCTCCAAAAAGATTTAAATTCGCTGCAGATAATACTTCAGTAATAATAATAATACTGAATTTTGAGAGATATTCTTTTATTTGGTAGAGAATATTTTAAGGTTTTTTCGTGTTTGTTTAGCGATTTGTTCTATAAAATTGTAGATTCGACTATTTTCGTCTATTTTTAGAGATAAGCACTTGATTTATAGCCAAAATTTTACGATATTTATTTCTTAAATTAACAATTTTCATCGAATCGTGCTAATGAATCGCAAAATGAAACATTTGCACGAATTTAAATACTTGTCCAGGATATAAAAATCTGGAATATTCTTGTCCTAAATCATCAATTTTTGCTACTATAGACTTCTAATTTAACACGATCTTGTTACCAACATAATTCATTAAAGGGCCCTTAGAAGGTCACCATTTGAAAGTTGTTTTATACCTTTACACCTTTAAAACCCACATAAATTTAATCGCCAAAGATAATTTATGTAGCTAAAATTTACCCCTAAATTTCTAAGTGTCTAAGATTTATTTACAGGGTAACTACTTTAAATACAGAAAAACCCTGGAACTTTCATTATTTAATTTTTTGTAAAAAAACATCAAGTTGAGTACTAGGGAGCTAAAACTAGCGAGCTTATTTGAGTTGTTGTATTTTATGGCCAAAAAACGGACTTCCAACGAATGCCTGAAAACGACTCAAATGATTCGGAATGACTTAAGGATCGATGCTGGGGCTATTTTCAAGTTATTTTCGGTTATTTATCGTTTTTGAAAATCGCGAGAGATCCTCCTATAGATCTTTCAAATATCTTTCAAACTGCTCGCCAAATAATAGGAGCTCCTGTTTCAATTCAGCTTTAGCTGAGCACCTTTTTATAATGATTTGTAACTTCACGCCTCGACAAATTTAAAAATTGGTTTTCACCCCATCATAGTCCTTATAAATTTTATTCAACTGAATCAATAGAAAATTTAAAAAAACTGGTTTTGCGGGGTAACTTTAACCCTTATTTGTAACCTTAAATTTGAGTATAAGTATAAATAAATCATACATGTACTAGAATCGAATTAAGTAGCACTAAATCTGGCTTAAAATTATCAAAATCGGGAATTTTGACCTCTTATTGTTTACTTAGATGTAGTTTTTCTCCTAAACAGTTTCTTCAGCAATTACAAAGACGCAATTAAGACACTTTTATGTAATTTTAGAAGCGAATTTTAAAGATTTCAAATTATTGTTGCGCCAAATTAGCAGTTTTGTTAACGGGTCGTATAAAAGAGGCAATTTCAATCGTTTCTTGTGCAAGTTTTTTACGTTTAAAATTTGAAGATTTAGTCTTAGATTATCGAGAACTTGTCATTTTAAATTGTCAATTTTCAGTAAAATTCATACAACGAAGGCAATTAGGCGAAATTATTGATTTTTATTGAATTGTGAAAAAAATGTATTGATTTTGAGCTCAATTCATAAATCGGCAGTTCGCCTATTTGTAGACAATTCAAAGTCTTCACTTTTATTAAAGATTAACGAGATTTTTTATATTCGAATAATACTGAAAAAAAGAAACAATTCCATATTTAGCAATCAGTTTTTTGTTCGGAAACTTCATGAAAGCAAAATATTCCATTGTAAATATTTCAAATTGGAACGCTTTCAACGATTTTCACCTTGTTTTTCTCAACGACAATCTACTAAATGGATTTTGTAGCAAGCGAAAAAACTTTACTTTGATGATTAAGAATTATCAAGACAAACTTATACTTCAGGTATCATTAACATTATTATTATTAAGAATGGCAGCCAACAAGCAGCCATTCATCTCTTAATGCACCCCTGTCTTTATTATTCTCACAAAAAATAAACAGATGGATATCACCCATCCATTAACAACAATATTGTACAATAAATGAGGTGTTGCCAGTCGGTTAGAGCCGTATTGTTGTCACTGAAGCTTAATTGGGGGAATAATACATTGAAAAATATGGAGCTTTTATTGTAAATATTCGACTGTTTCTGAAATTTTATTAAATCAAACACTTAAAGTTGTTTAAATATTGACAAAATTCGAAATTCTACTAGCAATATTTGCACAATACTTAATTTTCATGGCACTTACTTTCAGTGAATACACTAGAAAAAGCCGATACAATTTAGAATATCGATTATTATAAAAGTAGCCTTGCTGATTGTTTGATTTATACTCAACTATAGAGCAATTCCATTATCTTGATAGTTTCTTATAAACACTAAATTTATAACGGTAAGTCTGTACAATAGTACGAAACGTGATAAGAATTAATTTCTAGCTTTTCAACGTGGTGAAACTTGAAGAAACACTGCAGGGTAATAAGTTAGAGAAAGATAATAAACACACCCCCATCCCTCTACAATTATTAATGGTTAAAGTCATGAACAATTTCCACCTGACCTAGAATTTTTCCAGTTGTTATCATAGTTTTATTTCAATAAATGGAATAATTATAGATACATAACAAATTGCAAACTATACACGATTAATCTTTTATTATAAATGATTCTAAACTGTCGACAATGACTTGGAATAATTTATCCTACCATAATCTTTAATTGAGATAAACTTTCTATATCACTTCTAGACGATACAACAAACATGAACGAATTAAATTTTCAGGAGTAATTCCAGCTTTTGCTTGAAGATCTTCGCTAAACTACATGATCGTATTGCAAGCATTAGAAACTAACCAACCTAAAACCGAGCTGACTACAGATTGAACAACACAAGGAATTGACTAGATTGAAATTTAGACGGTTACTAATTACTTTTTTTATACGGAAAAAATCAACGAATTTAAAATTGCTCTAGATTTAGAAAATTTAGAAACCCATTTGAATTTCGCCTAGAAGCATGATCGGAGCTTTGATAAATTCTTATTGGAAAGTAGAACAATATATAAAAATACTGCTCTATCCTGATAAATGGATTTGTTCGAAACATGAATGATTACTTTTTCTGTATTGGATTACTTTTAGAAATAGGAATTGTTTCGTGTGATAAACACACTTCTATAATCATCCTTTATTTATGGACGTTGAAAAGAAGTATTTACAATTATTTTTGATAATTTACTTTTCTCCTTCGATATTTCATATTATGCTATACACAATAAGTATAGGAATAAATCTTGATTAGCAGCAATAGATTCAAATGTACGAATTTTTAAGTTAAATAGGTACTGTAAAATTACAAGTTTGGGAAGCTGAACTCCTAGAATTGCCTTCAATTTCATCATAAAAACTGAATATGCGATAGAAATATACAATTCTAGTCACAATATAATAAAATTTCAATAAATTTTCATTGATTAGAACATATTTTCAATAACCCATCCCTTAGTTCACTCTGTGTACATATTTGGCAATGGTAACCACAAACATCGGTATTCTATCCTATTTTTACTTTTACTTAAGAATTCTAATCTTATTAGAACCCCAGCTTCTTCCTTTCCATCTGAATAATTAATTACAATAATTAGTTTTGGCCTTTTCGACGATACAACAGATCAAAGAGGACCGTCTTTAATGAAGACCCCAAGTAAATGAATTGATACCCCTATCTTGATAGATTTTAGAAAATTTACCACTTTAATTCGATACCTTTATAGTTATCCGAACTACCCTCCAAACTACAATACGACGTTTGATGATTATTCAGCATTTCAATTTAAATTCGTCTAGTTTACGAGGGAATTTCGGATTTGTATAATGGTTTCAAAGAAAATAAGTACCGCTTGGTTAGATACCTGGAAAACTCGCTGTACTGGTGATTTATTTTATAAAATTGTCTCCTGTACAAATTTTAATGTTTGTTAGTGGAAGTTGAAGAGGAGGCGACTGTTTTAATTGAAAGAAAACAGGTGTACTTAACTAATAAAATTGCTTGTTCTGTTTGCAATTAAAATCAACGTAGAAAAGATAACGAATGCGATAATTGTGTAGAATTATTGGGTTAGATGGAAAATTGTGTGAAATAAACCACTTTAAGTACTTATTTTTAATGTTAAAAGGCCGAGTCAACTCCGAAAAAGTAGAATCTTTGTTAATTTTTCACTAAAAACTCAAGTTTTTGGGCTCATTTTGAGCATTTCTAGCCGCACAAGAAAGTCTACAATTTTGAGTTATAAATGAAAATTTGGAAGTATGATTTTCCTTATTTTCGCTGATAACTCAGCCAATATTGATTTGTTTGCAAAAAATTGAGAGCTCTCTAGAATAAGCCCAAAAACTCGAATTTCGACGTCGTTTATCGAAAATTCTAATTTTTCGAGTTGTGACCGGCCGTTTAAAGTCATCTGCCCACCTTGAAATTTGGCCAAAAGTCAAAGATTTCGACAAATCAATCTTCAATCTGGCTACAAATATTGGTTCTAGTTTCAAACGAGTCCAATCAATCAAAACTTGAATAGATTATTTGCTTTTATACGAAAAACAAAGAAATTCAAGAAAGTTCGTTTATCTTAAAACCCAACACTGCGATAAAATAGCTAAAAAATAATTAAAAATCGTATTAATTGTTTTTGAAATTAAAGTAACGTGTTTCTGTATTCTTCATGAAAATTCAATCAACAACCTTTATAAATGATTGATTTTCACTCTCTTTTGCTTTAATTGTAAGTAAAAGAAAAGTGCACAATGTTATTTATTTATACAGCAACTTTCGAGAATTTTTAACGAAATTCTACAGCTTTCCAGTGTGTTTATTTGTATGAGTGTGGTGTCGTAAATTTGTTCATAAATTCTAAATTTATAAACATCAGCTGATCTAATACTGTTATTTTTAATATTTCCTTACAATTACGACTATTAATATCATTAATATTATTGCTTAATATAAACTTAAACCTCACCTGAAAACTGTCTTAATCTGTGTTGATACTTTCCTATTTATAAATCAATCCAAATTTAATCCCAGTTTTATTAAACTTTCTTATGTATATTTGTACGTACGGTTGGAAAGTAGGCGTTCGTAACCGATTCGTATCTTTATTCGACGCCTTTACAGTAAAATCGAGTCGTCGATGTCGTCGCGATGCCGCCTATCGACACCGACTAACGCAAACTGCAATCTCCAAGTTTTTGGAAGAGCGCCGCGACGCCGACAACGACGCCACTATTAAAGATAGACGCAAGCGTACCTTTTGCCGTGCAGGTGTTTCATTTTCAAAATTAGGCGATGCTATTTAAATTATAATTGATTAATTAATTATTATTTTAACGATTCAATAATTGAAATATTGCCAATATGACGACAATTCACCTGTCGTGTCGTAGATTAATTCATACTTTACCAAATTCGATGTTTGTAAATCTATTTTTTAAGCGGCCGAACAAAGCTACGATGTTAGCTCACCAAAAGCACAGCCAACTACGAGATGAAATACAGATATACATCCTGTGCCATTAGCTAGTTAGATAGCGTCGTAGATTGTTTCAGATTTTATTGAATTTGACATTTTATTGAATTACCGACACTATACTCAATTCACTCACTGTAGGAACTTTTAATCTATCATGTTTCCGTTAATCATCCATTAAGTGAATTTAGTTTACAGGTAAATTAATGGGCTGTATTCGATACATAGATCTCGCAGTCATTATGCACTATCATCAAATTTAATAAAGTATGAATCAATCTACGACACTACGTAACGCAAGCTTAGCCAACTACAAGGTAATTTACCGAATTACAGCCGATACAAGTTGGCCAAGTTTTGGTCAAATAATTGTTTATTAAATGCAATAAAACATGAAGCAAGCTACGACACTACTTGTGACTAAAGTCACGGCCAACTATAAGGTGAAAGAGTATTGAACATACAGGGTAATTATAATTTATTCAGTATCAAATATTCAATATGCTTTGAATTCGCTGGTTGAATTGGTGGCATTGTATCAAGGATATAGATCTAGAAAGATAACAATTGATTTTGGCGTTTGTTTCGAGTTCAAGGTTAATTGATAATTGAATTGGCAATCTATGAGTCTTATAGGTACTTCTAATTAACGAAATTAACAATAAGAGTTAATTATTAGAAGGTAATAAAGCTACAACAGTAGATACTAATTTGGTAGAAGGTGTCGTTTAATATCTCATCTTAATTATTTTCAACTAAAACAGGTTATGGAGTAATAACATAGATTGACGTATCTTCTAATAAAATTACATTTACATTAAATGATCGGGTATTAACTATATAAGGTGATATTTCACCTCTCACTTGGCTCTGCTTTGATTTTGAAGTGTCGTAGCTTTGTTCAGATATTTAAAAAATGCGTTAACAAATATCAAATTTAGTACAATATGAACCAATCTACGACACTATTATACACTCTGTATCAAGGCATGTTAAATTTTCCAGAACGACGATGTATTATAGACTTGTACATTTCTGAAAAATACAAAAGTTTCTATATGGAAAATATCTAGCACGCCTTGTTCTGAACAAATAGCTAGTAATTTATAGATCTAAGCAAAGATTTACGTTTTCCATCCAGAGCTCGCTTTGATAGCTATTAAAGAAAATCAATAAATACTAATAAATAGTGACGACCCCTATTATAAGGGCGTGAAATTTCCAATTACATCCCTGAGAGTTTTAAACTTTATATCTCCGAGTAGTTTTAAAATAATTATTATTTCAATGCCACTTATTGTAGATATTTTGCAAAATCAACATTCAATTATTATTGCAAACATTTTATAAATCACCAATCAATTTTAATTATTAACAAATAATCGTTATTATTATAAAAAATAATAATATTACTTTTATTATTATTGTAATTATCTAATAATAAACAATTTCCACTTTCATTTGTTTCATAAAAAGCGTAAAATGTAAACTAGATTTCCACAAATAATAGTTGGCTGTGTGTAATGTGTATTGAGAACAGTTGATTGTGTACACAAGGAAAACAAAGTGAGGTTATGTTCTTTGATTTGGAATTTGTTACGATAATGTTTTCAAGTTGAATTTAATTTATTTTAATTAAACAAATAAAATTCTTATCAACGGACAGATAATAAATTATGAGTGATTATAGAGAAGATATATAAATAAAAATCAGTGTAACTATTTAACAAAAAAAAGTATAGTAAGATTAACAAAAATGAGACGAAATGTGAAGAGTTTAATTAAATTTATGTTATTATCATTAATAACATTTGCAATCACTGTTTTTTTATATAGACTATATCGTACGAATATTATTTTAGAAGATAATTATAATTTACCGAGAGATGTTCATAATTTGCAATTAAAACAGGTAGGTTGTGATTTTCAGTAAATAACAAATGAATGTTTTCTATTGTTTTTCGATTTTGTTTATTAGATAGACGATTTGATTATTAATAATGAGAAGATCGATTGGCATGATTACGAGGCGATAGATCGTGCAGCAAAGAGAACAGGTGAATTTCGGGCATTTTTATACAGAAATTCTCCATAGTTGGATAATATAATTTTTTTATGATTAAAATTTGCTTTTATAGGCGTTGGTGAGCAAGGCAAACCGGCTTATCTGAGCACGTCAGAGATGGATAATTATGAAAAATTATATAGAGTTAATGGTTTTAATGCGGCATTAAGTGATAAAATTGCTATAGACCGAGCTGTACCTGATATACGACATAAAGGGTAATAAAAGAAATTATTTCCCATTGAAACCAACGTTAAAAAACCAACGCGAATAATCCGACTTACAAAACAATAATAAATACCGTGAAGGTTGATTTCGTAATATCCATAAAATTTTAATGAAAAGTATAGTAAAATTGCGTAAAACTTATTCTACATGAGAATATTCGACTTTCTCTATTCTTTTTTTTTAAATGATTTTTACAGTTGCCGAACGAAAAAATATCTAAAGAATTTACCTTCAGTTAGCGTAATTGTACCTTTCTATAACGAACATTGGACAACTCTATTGCGTACAGCCTACAGTGTCGTCAATAGATCACCACCACATCTACTTAAAGAGGTCATTTTAGTTGATGATTTCAGTACTAAAGGTACCAAACTATCACAAGTTATAAAAAAGTTCTAATTGATGGAAGTTCCTGAGATGTGAATTGCCTCTAGAAAATAATTTCGTTGTCCTATCAACCACCGGTGAAGTTGAAGAGGACTATTAATTCTAGAGCTTAATTTTTGTAAGACGCATCATCATCTACGCATCGCTGGTATGGTGGACGAAAATACAAGAAATCACTACGCAAAACAAGCTGAAAAAGTTGCAGCAATTAGCGTGTCTGGGAATGAGGGCCAAGGGAACCACCCTTACAGCCATGGAGACGTAGATCTGCTCCATTACAGCTGCAAGAGGGGGGCTCCTTGCTGCCTTAGAGCTGTATCAGAATATAAAATCCAAGCAAATTCTGAAGCAAATAGATTCAGAATTATTAGTCAAACCATCGAACCTTATGCTGAAGAAATTGGATTTTGAAACCCCGTTTAACGTGGAAATTGGATTGATCAACTGCATCACGGATGAAGGGACCGATATAGAAAAATTATAGGGGTCCATAGACTTGGGAAAGTCCCCTTCCTTAAGGGAAGCAGAAATTTGTAATAGAGAGTTTTTACAAAGAAACTTGGGGCGACAGTCAGGCAGCGTTAAAAGTTCTAAGGGCCTTCGGTCAAAAACCGCCTGGGAATGCCGCCAGTCCCTGAAACTACTGCTAAGGAGCAATAAACTTAGCTTGAGTGCTAGGGCGTTAGGGAATTAGAAGAAATGAACTAAAAAATATATTATTTAAAATAAACTGGAGAATTGATAAAATAGGAAAGTAAGGAGTTGATAAATAACGAAAATATTTTCTAGATGTAATCCAGGTTGAAAAATTTCAGGAACTTCTTATATTTTTAATAGGCCGATTCTGAATATAAAATTATTCTTTTATAGATTTTCTCAAGAAACCACTAGACGATTATTTAGCAGCAAATTTAACAAAAGTACGTACTATTCATCTACCGGAACGTAGCGGATTGATACGAGCCCGATTAGCTGGTGCTAAAGAAGCAATAGCTGATGTTTTAGTGTTTTTAGACTCGCACACTGAAGCTAACGTTAATTGGTTACCACCATTATTAGGTTGATAACGAATTTGATGATAATAATAATTATAATTATGGAATAATTACAGAGCCTATATCGCAAGACTATAAAACTTGTGTTTGTCCATTTATTGATGTTGTCCAATATGAAACGTTCGAGTATCGGGCGCAAGATGAGGGCGCACGTGGCGCTTTCGATTGGGAATTTTATTATAAACGACTACCACTACTACCCGAAGATTTAGAACATCCAACTGAACCTTTCAAGTATTCATTATTATCAAAAAAATATTAATTTTTATCCTTTTATTAAACAAATAGGAGTCCCGTTATGGCTGGCGGTCTATTTGCAATAAGTACGAAATTCTTTTGGGAATTGGGCGGTTACGATGAAGGTCTCGATATTTGGGGCGGTGAACAATACGAGTTGAGTTTTAAAATTTGGCAATGCGGCGGCCGGATGTACGATGCACCCTGTAGTCGTGTTGGCCATATCTACCGAAAGTACGCCCCATTTCCAAATCCTGGAAAGGGTGATTTTGTCGGGCGAGTAATTAAATCAATTGTCTTCTAATTCGATAATGACGAATTAATCGTCTTTTTGTTAGAATTATAGAAGAGTTGCAGAAGTTTGGATGGATGAATATGCCGAATATTTGTACAAACGTCGTCCACATTATCGCAACATAGATCCGGGTAATTTAACAAAACAGAAAGCTCTACGACAACGTTTACAATGTAAACCGTTTAAATGGTTCATGGAGTCGATAGCGTTTGATTTGCCGTTGAAATATCCGCCAGTTGAACCGGGCAATTTTGGAATGGGCGAAGTATTTCAGTTTTTAAAAATTTGATTTCTATTTAATTTCAAAATTTATTTGTAGATTCGCAATTTAGCAGCCCCTGAATTGTGCGTTGATTCCCAACATAAAGACCGCGATCAAGTTGTTGGTCTACAAGAATGTATGAAAGATACAAAAAAGACGAATGGGGAGCAAAATTTCACGTTAACTTGGCATAAAGATATTCGAGTTAAAGGGAAATTGTTGTGTTTCGATGTTTCAGATCCTAATGATAAAGCCGATGTTGTATTATATCCATGTCATGATATGAAAGGCAACCAATATTGGAGATATGATGTGGTAATTTTAACAAATATTTTAAAATTACAAGAATATTAATTGGATATTCGATAGGAAAAACAATGGTTTATACATGGAGTGAATTCGAGGTGTTTAGACTGTGATCCGGGTAAAAAACGTTTATACGTTCGGTCTTGTGATAACGAATCGAAAACACAAAAATGGCGATTTGAATATGTTAATTTAACAATGATAGCCAATTGGGAGACTATCGGATAATTTTTCCATTCTAATGTACTTATAATTGCAGTTAGCCATGCTTTTTTACATAGTGTCGTAGCTTTGTTCGATTATTAACAATGAACCAAACTACGACACTCTGCCTCGAAAGCGTGGCCAGTTGTGAGGTAAAATAACGCGGTAAATCCGATTTAGGTAAATTTTCAAAGATTAGACAGTATTATCAATTACTGTTAATTCTACAACGCTGCTGTGATAAATTAGCGTTTATTTAGAAGACAGACAAAACAATAATAATAATAATAAATTAGAAAATGTTGCCATATTATCCTATTTTTTAAATCAATTAAAATGAAATTTTTATAACTCGTTAAATCTTTTCTTTTATTGCAAATGTATCATCTAATAAATGTAATCGTATTTGTTTTATTTAAAAAAAATCGCGCCATTCCAAGACAATCCAAGATCCCTGTAATATCGACAGTGTAGTGTCAGAAAATTGTAAGTAATCAAGCCGGCTATCGGTCCAAAAATCGGTGAAATTGTTATGTTTGTAAGTTATTTATTTTCAAATCTAAACAATTCGGGTAAAATAATTATAAGAAATTTAAATTTAAGCAATAAAATCGCGTTAAATTCGATAAATAAACCAAAAATGGATATACCAAATATTAAAGAATTGTTAACGAAACTAGCGCCACCTCTTAACGACAGTAGACACAAAGGCCAAGCTGGTAGAATCGGCGTATTCGGTGGCAGTCTCGAATATACAGGTATACTTCAACTATCCGATAATAGATGGCTTTAATGGCGCGAATTTTTCAAAAATTAGGCGCCCCATTCTTTGCTGCTTTCAGCGCTTTACGTATTGGTGCCGATTTAAGCCACGTATTTTGCGCGAAGGATGCAGCAGCCGTGATTAAATCGTACAGTCCGGAATTGATTGTTCATCCGCTATTGGATGCGGATGGAGCTGTTGGCAAAATTGAGCCGTGGTTGGATCGTTTGCATGTTATTGTAATCGGTCCAGGACTGGGACGAGAATCGAACATTTTCAGCATTATTGATGGAGTTATTGGTTTATGTAAAGAACGTAATAAACCTCTAGTTATTGACGCGGACGGTCTTTTCTATATATCGGAAAATCCGCAAATTCTAAAAGATTATCCTGCACCAGTTGTACTAACACCGAATATTATGGAATTTGCGCGGTAATATCAGCGATGCATTTTTTGGATTGTTGTGTCGTATTTATTGAATTTTTCCATTGTAGATTGGTGAAGAAGAGCAAAAGCGATATTGATAGTAATAGTGATAAGAGGCTTCTATCGCAGGAATTCTTGAAACTCTCCGATAATATAACGATATTATGCAAGGGCCAACAGGATGAAATCTTCAATGGTGGCTACTATGTTCGTGTAACCGGGGGTGGTTCAGGAAGACGTTGCGGCGGCCAAGGCGACCTGTTATGCGGCTCTTTGGCAACGTTTCTAACTTGGTCGTTATCACAACTGGAACGCTCAAATAATAATCGATTCGATCATAGACCTATCGTTGCTGGTTATTCGGCGTCAACACTAACCCGTCGTTGTAATGAACGCGCTTTTGAAAAATACAAACGCAGCATGATCACATCCGATATGATAAAAGAGATCCATGCAGGTTTTCAAGAGATTTTCGAGTGTAATAATTGATTTTTTCAAGTTATAAAAAACGAAGTTTTATTATTCATTTTTCTGTTATTTTGCGGGTTGTTAACGTTGTGAAAATTGGTAAAAACGTACATATATTGCGAGAAAAAATTGGTTCTACTTAGGATATAAACCTCTAGGGATTGTCTAATACAAATTTGCATTTTCCTCTTGAATAACGTCGAGTTACACGCACACACATATAAGTATACATGATCCGTTTTCTCTTCTCACGGCTTTCCTTTTAACCAATCATTGCTATTCTGTCAAGGAAAATTGAACATCATGCATAGTAATATTGCCTCGATCATCATCAATATAGATAAGGAAATTGGAATTGCATTTATTTTGATTTCTGGTGCGCAATGTAACTTTATAATTAGATTATTGAATGTTTTCCACGAATAGCGATTGAAAATCTCGTTAAATATTGAAAAAAAATTACAAGTATTTTAGTTCAATACTAGTATTGGGATCGTTTGATTCGATGATTATAAGCTCTCGATGTTTGTACAAATATAAAGAGGCACAAAACCCGTTTGATGTATGATTTAAATTTGAAGCTACTACTCGTACTTTCCTGTTATCCAGAATTTATTTTCATTATAATACCATCACGGAAAATTGATGTACCTAAATTGAAAACTGTAACAATATGCGGGCTTGGCTTTAATAGGGAAAAAAATTATACAAACCTGCTTCAATCATAATAATAATAATTTCGTATGGGTAGATGTTTTGTTGGATGATTTATTAATAATTCAAAAAGACGACGACGACGACGAAGATTTCATTATGTTTTCTTTGAAATTCAATAAACATCATTTTTAAAGAAAAAATAATCGGCTGCTTTTGTAGATTATAGGTGGTAGTTTAATACAAAAATCGATAGAAAGAGACTTCGGTAGTTGACAGAGATATAAACATCATAATAATTCACTACAGCATAAATTTTGCGTTTATGTCCTGAAAATAAAAGTGTTGAATGCTAACCGCAATAATAATAAAAGAAATATTATTTTGGGAGTGTTACTGTAGAAAACTTCCAAGGCGTGAACCATCAACTCGACTCCGCGGTGCCTGATGGAAATAAGTCGGATTTCATGCCGAAAGCGGCCCAAAAAGCTGCACAAGCAGCGCTTTAACACTCGAGGGTGGCGAACACTCGATAATTTTTCGCAAAAACTGGGGAGTGAAGAAAATTGCTCAATTTTCTAGGCAAAATCGATTTCTGAGGTAGATTGGGGTTGAAAAATGTGAAAAACTGATTTTGATTATCTAGAATATTCTTATAGTAAAACAAAATATCTCACCAGACTCTTCAAATTTTGGATCAGAAGTGCAAGTTTTTGTCAAAAATTTCTACCAAAGTCAAAGAAACCAACTTCTCGATATCTATAAAAATCTCAAAATTCCAAGAGCGCAATTTTTTCAAATTTTTATAAAGACTAGTGCTGCAAAGACCAAAAATAAAGCAAATTTTCCGGTTAAACTCCTGAAATTTTACCATAACCGCTTCTTTTTAAATTTTAGTTACAATCATGCAGATGGAACAAAATTTTCACTAAAATTCTCAAAATTCGCGACGTCGTCAACTAGCAGGTGGCACAGTGTGTTCTTGTCTCTGTGGACAAAAATCTTCCCTAGATCGTGTTCTTTGCAACAGTCATCTGGAGTAAATGATCCGAACGTAGCTCATATTTCGCTTCGACAGCAATTTGTTCGGTGATTGAGCGCTGGAATTGGTTGAAGCTCATTAGAAGTCTCAAATTTTAGAATAGGGATTCTAAATTTAGATCCGATTTGATTAAATTATTATCATATGATATTGAAGTGTCTTGACCATCCACTTTGAATTTTACAAATCTTCTATTTGCTCTATAAAGCACTCAACAATTTTAACAAGCGCTGAATAAACTAAAGTTGTTCAACACTCCGTTGTTCCTAGTTCAATAGACTACAGATTATTCGTAATTCTTGATTCCAAATAGAATGTCTTCATATTCTATTCAATATCAGAATTTTTTTATAGTTTTATTTAACCATCTATTATAAAGATTCTCGATACTAAAACTACGTTAAAAGTGATAAAAGCAACAGCTATAATAGAACAGTTGTGATTTTTCTCTTTCGTTACTCTCGTTTTTATATCAAAGACAACAACGATAAAACGCTACAATACTGATAAAAGAACGAGATAGATTTATTCAATTTGTTGTTTTTTCGTCTCCATCACCCTTACGATTTTGATATCTGTTTTTATTTTGGTCAACATAAAACTGAAAAGACGTCCATCTATTGGTTCGTAGAACTTGCGCCAAAGCTCTTTATCTAATGTGTGTATATATTACAACAATATAGTACTGAAAGCTGGGAGCGCTTTTCATTCGTTTTCAGGAGTCCGTTTTCAGTCGTCGTAGCAGGCGGTCGTTTCATCCAGCTCATACTGAACAAAATTGTCGTGATATTTCGTAAATTTAGTGACTGAGTTTTGCGTTATTTCAACAATAACAACAATAATTATCGAAAAATTGTAAGTAATAAATTTTTATTTGTTGATAATTTGAAGGTTCTCTCACCTCAAAATTGCCAATGCGATTGCATATTAACAAATATGCTGATTATTAGTGGAAAATTATAAATTAGTTCTACTGTGGTTTTTTGCGTTGTTGGCTTCTTATAAAGATGATGAAACTTGTTCTTGAGGAAGTTCCCAAATCGGATTGCTTAACACCTATTATAACACTCACCTTGAATCTAATCAATGAACTAAATACAAAAATATACACTATTGATTTGTTTCAATTTTGCTGATTTTCATTGAAATTCACCTAGATATTGCCGCTGTTGCCGTATAAAATTCGTATCAAGTTCAACAACGAATAATAGAGTGGAATACACTTTGTGAATTATTCATCCTTTTCCTATTGATCTAAATACCTTAACAATTCTCGTTTTGGCTAACTTATTCGTCTTATTTTACAAATTTGATCTAAACGATTAATGTAGAATTAACTGTAAGCGAACACTACTAAATTTCCGGTTGATTTAATTGTAAATGTTGCCGATAATCAGGCGGTAATTGCTCAATTTATACTTTTTTTCTCTTATCGTTACTGTACAATTTGAGGACTTGTATGTTGGTTTGGTCAAGCGTGTTAAACAGACACAATAAAACAACGAATTTCTAATGATTACAACATCCCTACTGGAATTTTCGTTGGTATAACTATAAAAGCCAACATCAATCGGTTTTAAGATAACAGTAAAGTGTTCGATCTGAGATAAACTACACGCAGTATTATTGTAATAAAAACAACAAAAATGACAACAGTGTGTTTGTTATTATTGTTGATAACGATGATAACAGCGATGGAAGAATCGATGTACATGGAGAGAGCCGGCGTTAAAGACCAAGCCTCTTCAGCTTCAGCTTACTCCTATCAAATCCAATCTGGACCACCATTACCGATATTATTACAGAAACAAAATCTAGAAATAGAACACGATATTGGAGAAATACCGCATCTAGTCCAAGGGGTAAACTACTTTATCCACCCCCAACACTTAGGGTTAGTACGAATTAACTCCAATTATTTAGAACAATTAATTGTAATACAATTCCAATAGTATTAAAGAAGAGAAAGCATTATCGAATTTCGAAAAAGGCGGCGGCTCGGCTTACAACGAAGCCTCGGATAGCGCGAAAGGCGAGAAAGGTTCATCCGGTTACCTAACAAAACACGCTTATGATAAAGGCGCCAAAGGACAACACGATAAAGAACAACATAGTGGCCATTACAATAAGGAAGGCGGTGATAAAAGCGCGCATCACGATGAAGGCGGTTATTATGGCGGCAAACATGAGGAAGGTAAAGGCGCCCACGGTGAGACTTATAGTGAGAAAAGTTCGAAGAAGAAGGGCTCCAAAACTACCGGTTTTCATCGAGTACACCATAAAGACGAATATAAGAAAGACCACAGTTTCTATGATGAATCGCATAATAGTGGTAACCATGAGAAATATGGTGATTATCATGCTAAACATGCTGGTGAACATGGTGGTTATGAGAAAGGTAAGAAATTCGATGGTGGCTATAAAGCTCAAGAATTTGGCGAGAAAGGCGGACACGATAAAGGTAAATATTTGCAAGAGGATAGTGGTTTTAAAGGGCAAGAGGGCGAAGAATCTTATTACAAAGATGCTGCCGAGTATGCCAAGAAAGCTGGTAAAGATGACGGTAAAGAATATGGATATAGTGAAGGTGATAAATTTATTAAATAATTGTGATTTTTAAATTGTATTATTATTAAATAATTCTTCTTTGTTGATGTTTAAAAATAAATAAATAAGGCATTAATTTGGCGATATTCAACTATAATCGGTTTTCAATTTTCCACAAGTTATGAATTTAATGAATATTTAATAAAATGGAAATTCCACCATTATCTGTCTATCTAATCTATCTACATCAAACTATTTGGAATAAAGTTATGAATATTAATTTTATTTTATTCAAATTGCAAGATTCGCTGATAATTCGTGTGTATGTACTTAGAAAACGACGCACACACTAAACAGGATCATTTTCAGTTGGGTACCCTTCATTATCTAACGAAAATTGTTTGCCACAAGCTCGTTAAAATGATCCTTTAAATAACACGCCGACACACTCCATCTTTCTATTTTCATTTCTTTACAATAAAAACAACAAAATCCATAAATCCATAGTTACTTAGCTGAAAGATGACACTTATTATTATCATCATCATCATCAGCGAGATGGAAGGAAATTTGATCTCAGTCTAGTGATAACTGTAGGTGTCATTATTTGACGCCTGTCGTCGAGATTTTCTCGCTTAATTTCGCTTTTTTGACACGAATCTAAATCTGGCCAAAGACCCGTCAAAAATAAATCGTCTCGGTTTATAAACGAAATTTTGAAATAATCCATAAATTGTCCATTTGTATTGAATTTTACCCATTTGTAAACGAGGACAATCGTTATCCTAAATTATTAGTTTTATCAGTAATTTTGTCATTGAAAGACACTTACGACTCTACGACTGAATTACTGAATTTTATCTAAAACTGTTAGGTTTTTTTAGAAACGATGAAACAGACACTTCAAGTCGATTTACAAGCCAAACTAATCTTTAATTCTAGAATTTAGGCACTAAATTGTGGTAAAAATAGTTTAAAAAGTTGTTATTAATTTTTTGACTATAGATTTTATTATCGAACTACCAAAAGGAGCAACTTCAAATGGAATAAATCTTGGTCGAGCGAAATATTCTAGTCAATTTTTATGACTACTCAAAATCTAAATTATTCTTACGATAAAGGCAAAATAAAATTCTACTAGATACAAATTACAAAAGCAAAATTGCTCATTAATTATCGTGGCTCTTATCGCAAAAGGAAATTGTCCAATTCTTAGGGGCTCGCATCAATCTTTTCCGATTTGGCACCCGAACAATGCCAATATTTAAGAATCGATTTCTCATCTGGTCTCCATCGAACTTAAGTGACTTGGGCGAAATTGAAAACAGCATTTTACGGAGCAACGAATGGCATTATTCATTTTGGAAAATTTCAATTCAATTTTCACTTACAAAGGATAATGTTTTTGTTGTAATATTTTGATTTTACCTCATAACCCGCACCTATTCTGCACTTTCCGATGAGTTTTAGGATCCAATTTTTGCAAAATATCTGTCACTAATACGATTTATCTTTAAATTATACATATAATTTTGGTCCAGTGGTATATAGAATTGCGTTTTATCTCAAAACTTATTCTGCGTGAATTTATGAATATTTGAAGGTCCAAAAACCGGACTCGAATCTATGGGCATTAATCACCGGTTTTATCAACCGGACTTTTTCATAAAAGACCACACTTATGTGTAAAGAATGACTTTATTATCTCCAACAATAAGCGCTAATATTACCCATTAGTAACAGTAATCTTGATGTTCAAAAATTCTAACGATAAGTTTTTTTATGAATAGAAATTTCCAAATGAAAACTTACATATTTTAGTATAAAATAATCCAACGAGTAAATATACAAATCGTTTAGTTTTAAAGATCTAAATCACTTTGTGATTCCGATTGTGATATAAAGAGAATGGAAGCAACAATAATGATGCGAATGGATAATTAATTATTAAAACAAAACGTTTACAAGAGATTGTACATAAATGTTCTTCTATAAAATTTTCGTAATAACTCGTATTTTTTTAAAATCATTATAACAAAGGATTACGAGACTAACCCTACAGAATTCGAAACAAAAACTCGTATCCTGAAATTCAAATAAATACCAAATCTAAATTGAAAAGTAATTAATTTAATTACACTGAATATTACTCAATTAAAAAATGAATAGAATGCGATGTGTTTTATCTATTGTTTTTGTCAATAATCGTTATATCCATTATTGTTATCAACTAGTATATGATAACAATTAATTGATTAATTGATAAAATTATCATCAGTTACTTTATTACCAATTTAGATTAACTTTTGACATTTTCATTCATTAATCACAAAACTCTCTAAAATTACAAAACACATACATGATGTATGCCTTTCGGTTCGGTTTATTTTATATTTTCCCCCTTCTGACTAATTGATGAAACGCTTATATTGAATTATTTATTTAATTAAAGCGAATTTTTTGTAATCTCGTTCAGAAGAGATGTTGAAATACAAGCAATATGGATAATCGATTTTAATTTGATTTTTTTTTTGTTTCTAACTCTGAACCAGGGGCATAACTAGTGAGAATAAGCAAGCGTTAGCTCAGCGACTCTTGCTAGTAGTCTTTCTGTATTTGAATTTCTGATTCCGTTACTACAGAATTTCCATAAATTTAGGAAATACAAGGTGCCTGTTTTAAATGTTAGTTGGTTAGTTAGTCTAATTGGGTCGATTGGCTACTTAGCCTTACGGACACGCGACCACCATGGTTCACAATTCCCTGCTTCGTACTATCCCAGAAAGGATATCTTCTTTCCGTACCTCAGCAAATGATAGAGTTGTGCTACCGAAATGAGTAAGTCTACGACACGGCTTCGCATTCACGCAGTATGTGCTAGGTCTTATTTTCCAATTCATTAAACCTACACCTTTCATTGAAGCTAAGCTCAGTTTCCTGAGCAATGTCCAGTCAGAAGCCCCATTAGAAATATGAATTTGTTCCTCGTAAGGTCGAGAAGCTTCTTAGCATCCTTCCACTGGGCTCTTATTAACCCACGGTTCTGCAGATGATAGAGTCGTGTTGCCAAAATGAGTAAGTCTATTGAACGCCAACGCTTTGCATTCACGCAGTATGTGCTAGGAGGTTTTGTTTTCCAAGTCACTAAACCTACACCTTTCACTGAAGCTAAGCTCAGTTTCCTGAGCAATGTCCAGTCAGAAGCCCCATCAGAAATATGAATTTGTTCCTCGTAAGGTCTAGAAGCCCCTTAGCATCCTTCCATATTAACCCACAGGACGGTTCTGGACCTACAAATGAAGCCCCCCTAGCAAGTTCATTGTCTTTGATTCTCTCGCACCCAAATTTGCCAGCAGTTTCAGGATCTGACGCCATTTACGGAACAAAGAACAAAAGATTTTTCTAATGCACCAAATTCAGCTCTAAAATGACAACTTAAAAAAAATGATGATTTTTCAGGGTTGATTTTCAACCTTAATTATCTTCCTTAAAATCAAGACTTTCGGCTTGTTAAATTTACAAGCACCGGAAAAAAGTGAAAGGCCTAAGATTATGTCTTACTTAAGAGCTCAAAAGATGTAACCACGCTACTGTTTTAGTGTTTCATCTGTTTGTGTAAATGAAAAACAACACAAGAGTTATTGTTTTGTCACCGGATTAATTTAATCAAGTCTCATTCTATTGCGCCTTATCACTGTCTGTCTTATCAACTTAACACCACAATTATACATCGAATTTACGTTGTCTGTTTCTTTCTTCTCTCATAAAATGTCAACGGTGATGTTGATAAATTCTCAAGGAACATAAAAAAAATTAATAAGTAAATTCAAGATTCAGATTAATGATCGATACGGGATTAATTTCGTAGCTTTTCTATCTACCGACGATAATATTGAATCTCGTGGTGGATTTTAATTAAAAAACCAAACCGACAATTTCTGTATTTATTGACTGACTGACCGACCATCACGAGGGTAGTAAGCACAACATATCCCCCGGGAACATCATTAACACGATGTGAAATCCACATGATAGTAAATTACATAGAAAAAAACGAACGTGGGCGCCTTGATGAAAATGATGATGACAGCGATTACTACAAACTATCAACTATTAAATGAGAAATCATTCCGCAGATTCGAGCAAAAGGACACTAATCGGAAATAGATCAGATCATTTCCTAGAAACACACACATTTATACGAAATTGAGATGATGATCATCAAAGGGATTTCGTGTTTGATGGTTGACTACAAAACATTATTGAAGGGTGATGGAATATCAAGGCGAAAAACCGAACTATAATAGAACTTTAAGGGGAATCATAACGTCAATCTTCAGTCATTTAAAAAGGATGAGCGTATGATTGATTTTCTGACAAAAAGGCTCGAGTATTGTTGGGGTAATTTAATGAAAAAAATTATGTACTAGGGTGGAATTTTCATCGAGTTCATTGCTACCATTCTAGAATATTATTACAATTCTAGCGTGTCTTTATAGAGTAAATTAAATCCAATTGTTATCATTATGTACAAATAAATTATTAACAAAGTTTATATAATTGTAAAACTTGCTATAAAATATTGTCTAGAAGAGTAATGGGCTTTTCACTAGAAGTTTTAATTCTCAAACTACAATTATTGTATTTGTTTTGTTTAACAACGCCTACCTGATATTTGGCGTAATTCGTTTTCAACGAATATTGAATGTTAAACTATTTAAAGAGTGACATTGAACGAGCAACATTCGGATTTCCCTTTAATACGTCAACAAAAACAAATATGGATTTCGCCCCATTTTTAACAAGAAGTAAACACCATTAAAATAGATACAAATACACAATTTTTACGATCCCAACTTCCGTTTCAATTCAAAACTGCACCCCTTTAAATTCATCAAGTTGACGCGACTATAGGGATGAATATCGTTATTTATTTATTATAGTGTGTTAGAGGATTGTTCTCAACAACAATAATACTACCAACAAATAATAAACAACCACAAATAGGGGTTGTTCATATGTAGATATATTTTGCGCTTTTATTTATTATACAACATGCACACCCCAGAATGGAATGTTTACGGAAATTTCCTTTTACGAATTTTCTTTAGAATTTATTATCATACCACATGTTCGGGCGACATTCAAGCTATAGATAAAACGAAATTGCAACTCGACAATTTTATAACCTTTATTTATGTTCAGAATACAAATTACAAGCGGTATTATAATTTCTTCGAGAGCAACAAATGGAAAAACGTCGATTTAATGGATTTAGTAGAATTTATTTTCTTACCTGCACTGTGAAACTCACCGTTAAAGATTTAAATTCGGACATTTTTCAGGAAATAAAAAAATCCCCGGTTACAAAATGGTGACGATTCTCAAATTTGACAGGCAGCGGTGCCAACTTAACAATTTAGTTGCAATCAAACGGTGGGAAATTTGAAAATTAACCATAGGTTAGGTGTTTAGTCAAATTGTGGGTTCGGAATCGGGACATTGTTGTACGATGATAGATTACCCTAAATTTGTACAAAATAGAAGATCTTCAAATGAAGTATAGCGCCTTTAAATTTGTTTAATTTAGAATGCGATAATCTTTCATAAACTTTTGAAATATTTCGAGAAACTTCACTAAAACACAATCAATTATCGTCTTTGATTTATGAGTCTATTCGAATATTTCTAACTAAAGACTGGTTTCATTGAAGGAAAGCTGAATTAGTTTGATAATTCGGTGAACTTTAATTGTGAAAATATTACAATTATTCTTTTTCGATGAAAGAAATCTTTACGTTTCGAATATTTGTCAGAAAATTATCATGATTGCACCATATTCAATGAATAATTGCCAGTAGGGAAATTTGTGAGTTTCAAGTGTCGCTTGAGGCGCCAAATTGTATTAAGAAGTTTCCTAAATATTTTATTAGTTTAAAGTTTGATTATCCACGTAAGGCTAACTTTATTTTATTTTTATATTGTTTTAAAATTATGTTCAATTATCGAAAAATGCAAATATTTATGAGGGGATTTTTCATCCGCTTTCCAACGGATGTAAATCATTGAAACGGTATTGGAAAGCGTATTTCAAGGAGCATAACGTGTTCCGTTTTGGGGAATTTGCTTTAAATTGTGAATTATAGCGGAAAATTTGCGAACATGTTTTTGTCGTGATTTTTTATAATTTCCTGAATTTTCCAAAATAGAATATTGCTTTTCTTTTAATTGTTTAGAAGTTTCAATTTTTTAATAAGCTTGACTCCTGTAGAACTGAGACTGTGTCGAAAGATATAAAATTAGATTTCCTCTAATTATTTTTGGGTAATCTTTATAATGGCATCAATTTCAATATTTTTTCTAAATAGGAATTTAATAGAAATCAACCCTTATAACTTTTAGCGAACTTACCCTTTTAACATGCGACAAATAGATTCATTAAATACTCAAATTGACGAAAACATCGTTCGAGGGCAACTTTCGAAAATCACTCCAAAAAGAGAAAATGAATTTTGTTGGGGAAATATTACAAAATGCACAAAATCGACTGAAAGTCGCCAATTTTTAAACGAAAAAACTGTAAAATAAAGACAAATTGAGAACTCACGCATCCAATTTTCTTATCGATAATTAAACAGACACTCAACTAAACGAGGGTGTTTTAAATAAATGAGTAGCTAGAATAAAGAATCAAATAAACACTAACAACTGGAAGAAAATAAAAAACGAATCACCCTTTTGAAGCGGACAAAAACGTGTTTATTCATTTGTAAATTTATAGGGCACTCCACTCGATTAATTTCTCATAACAAAGAAAAAAAGATAATGAAACACGATCTGATTGTAAAATAATTTGAATCTCTAACGATTGTTCAGTATTGGGGGTTAAAACGGAATTCAATTCAAACATGCGCCCATATTTTATTTTATTTTTGTTTTCATCGATATTGATAAGAAAATTGACTTTTCAAACAAACAAGAACGGTGACATTTGCAATATTTTCCAATAAAATAGCAAAAATCGGATAATATCGACATATACCGCTTGCTTTAATCAAATTTCATCGAATTTGAAACCGACGAATCGCAATTCAGGGGGTGAAATTTCATGATTTTTTCCAAGTTGTTTAATTTTACAAATTAAGTCACATAATAGGGGGCGAATGTGCCTTTGGGTTCTTGAATTTCATTTCGACCCGAATTTCCAACATTCGAAACGAAGTTAATTCTGGTTATTCTATAGACGAGATATTTAACCCTTCTCCACAATATCAATCTATAATTGGATTATTAATTATTGAATATAAAATCAGTTAGAATTTAGTGTGAATTCAAGTCAGCTGATTAATTGAATAATTAAATTGATGACAATTTATGAGGAAATTCGGATTCAAATGTTGATTGAACTTTCAACTAAAAATAACCGACAGACTTAATTGAATCTATCAGACGATCTGGATTTACCCATTTTTGGGGAGTTTATCAACTCAATGCAAACTTTATGAATTTTTTCTTTGGATTAAATTAATAAGGCCCACAATTTATTACAATAACGCTAGTAGATAAGAGGCAAAAAGTGTCACTTTAATTGTTGTTGCCAATTCTACAAAACCAACAGGAGATAATCCCCACTATGGGGGATAAAAACGTGTCAAAATACATGATGGAATTTATTTTCATAATTCATACAGCACGAATTTCAACAGAAACCATCGTCGTGTTGTTTTTTTGCCGGTCTTCTGTGTGGTCTTTGGAGTTTACTTCTAGTTTTTTTTGGAAAAAATTCAATTTACAAACGAAATAAACCGCCTATATTCGGGAATATAAAACCAGGCTGTTTTTTCGTCGAGAAATTTGAATCTAAAATTTGATTGATCGAAGAATATTCTTGTGCAATTAATTTTTCTGAAACGGACAAAAAGAAACGGGAGAATTTTAATTTTGGGGGATTGTTAGCCACCAACATAGGCCCATCAAGAGTTAAATGGTTACAATCTGCGATACATAACAGCGTTATTAATAATTATAAATTTATGCAATTTATTATGTGATTTTTTTTTGATAGAAGGATTCTTTTGGAGATCTTAATTGAGAATTTCGAGCTAAAATTGCCTACAATTAAATTATGATAGTTAATTAATCAGCTAATCAAACAAGGGAGAAATCGTTGATTAAACATTGACGATTTTCGTGCCCCGGATCTAACCGGTGCTTGCTCTTAAATTATATCGTTGATTAATAAAAACGATGTTTTAAGCTATAAATAAAACTCAAATGGATTTAAAGCGGCTATAATGGAAACTGGATATCTTATACTATAACAAATGTTTAAAATTGGAGTTTCTAATAAAAATTTACAACATTTCTGATGGGGAACGAGTGAGGAACATTAAAACTTATCTTTATCTTGACCATCGACTTTCAAATAAGCGAAATAAAGATCGTACGATATAATAAAAAGACGAATAAAAAGATGTTTAAATTTCTCGTCTTTCTGCTATTATCTTTAACAAATGGCATACAGTTTTCTTTGTTTCTATCGTCTATTTTATGTGCGATATTTCTACCAGACAGACATATGTACACATACACATTCATAGATATCACTTCCATTAAATATACTCGTCTGTTCAGTGGAATGTGTTTACCGTGCTCTTGAGCATGAAAACTTCCCCTAATGGTTATTAAGATTAGAAACACCTTATCTACAAATCCGGTATACATTTCTATACAACACTGTATTGATTTAGGGTAGGTAGACGAGACGGTAAATAAATACCGTATGTGTTTAATTAAGGCGGTACGGTGTCATTAAATTAAGTCACCTAGTGAAGAAGTCGTCTCTACTACTCTAGTCTACTATCTATTTACACGTGTGTATGTTTGTATGTTTTGATTTACGGCTACCCAACGATTAAATTGTTACAGAGTTATAGTTGTGTGTAAGTGTTATTGGAAACCTCTGGGATTCTACATTTTCTAACAAGTTTGAGGCTTATACAGCATACAAATATTTGTTACGGTTATTTGTACGAAAATAACGAGGACTAGTCAAGATAAATATTCATTTTTTGAAATCTATACGGTTCAAAATATAGTTTAAAGTGTGACTAATTGGTGGGCGATTCGATTTTTTTTAAGTGATAGGGAGTCTCCAGCAAAAGTTGGGTCTCGTAGCTCATCGGGAAGTCGATCAAAAACATAAAGGTCGTTTTTTTTATTTTTATATTCTCTTAAAAGGTTAAGGAAGATTATTATCGACAGTTATTATAAATGAAAACTAATTTTTGCTTAAAAAAGTGGAATTTTTCGCTTGAAATTAAGGTTTTTGGGCTTGTTGGAGGAGCATTTCAAGCTCCATAAGAGATACTTCATAGTTTTGGAAAATGCTTGGAAATTTTGAATTTGAGATGAAAATCCAGAAAAACGCATTTTAGGAGATACTGCTGAGTGTCGCATTTTCTGAAAAGTCATACATGGACACAAAGGTAAGGAGAAATCCAAGTTGTGAAAATTTGCGGAATTTCACCATAATTATAGCAATTTTTTCGTGTTAAATATAATTCTTTTGGACCAAATTTTTTACAGATTGTAGACGATTCTTTGAATTTGAAAATTATGTAATTGTTGACACAAAACTTATTGATTTTTCTTGGAAAATTGCGTGGAAAACAACTTTACTAGTCAAAAAGTCCCGAAGGGTAGTAAACACTAAATTATAGTAAACTAGCTGTGGCGGTTTTGCTCGCGTAAATCACGTTAATTAGAAATTATCCCTTATTTTATCTCTTTAGAGGTGGAATTTTGTCAAACAGATTCACTCTTATTAAAAGTGACACAACTCCCTTATGAACTTTCATCTCCTGTTTTAGTAGTGATACATTTTTAAACAGTGCTGTATATTTCTAGCAAATTATTTGTAAGTAAAAGTCTGAAGATGAAGTTTTGTGCTTATAACTCCAAAAATGATGGATCTGCTTACAATTTATCAGTCCCTTAGGAGTGAATATTCAAAAAAGTTAGCACACCTCTATTTAATTCTAATCAAAAATTTAAAAATAGAGTTTCATGCTTCTGCTTCAAAAACGATGCAACTTCCATACCTATAAACTTTCATCCCCTTAGAGGTAGGTAAATTTTAAAAAATGCTACGTGTGTAGTTGATTGGTGGAAATCGCGACATTGTCCCAAAAAGCGTCTTTTGACCGACTTACGGATGAGCTACGATCTTCAAATTTTGCTAAAATCTTTGCGGACTTTCCTATAAATGCTTAAAATATTTTTCGAATCGTTCGTTAAGCAACAGGATTTATTTAAATTTTTGAGTGGCGATGACCAGAAATCCGTATGATTGTTCATTTATTTATTCAACCCTCTTCCTATCAATCTGATTTTTCGATATATTGACAATTTGAAACAATAACATTGAATTCTGCTTTGCAATAGAACACATAGATGCATATACCGTTTGTGCATCGATTTTAATTAAAAACTTTAACTGGAATCGATATGAAACAATGCTGAAAACTCATTTATTCATCCATCTCTGTTTCCATATCATGTGAAGTTTCCCAACAGATTTCCAAGTGATGTTAATTACACTTGCTATAGAACAGTTACAGTTTGTGATGTGCTGCTGAAGGATATGATCCAATTAGAATTAAGGAGCGTACATGTCTTACACACATATCAAGTCTCAATTTTCATGTTGAAATCGTAAGTAGAGAAACTGTATTATTGATTTTGGAAAATTTCCCAAAAAAATTCAGTAATTGATATCTCAATATTGCCTAATTGTACAATAAGTTTGATTGAATAAAGAACTACCTGTTGGGAGTATAACAGAACAAGACCTCTCATCAGCGATTTATATTGAATTAAGCACCCTTTTAGAACTGTTATAAAGCCACTTCCAAGGATACCAATTTGGGAAAAATAAGACGAAAATCGCTCTTTATTTTACGAATTAGCGATCAGAAAATAAGTTTGTGGGTTTTTGTCTCTTTGATTTCGTGGCTTTTGAATTGAACTTTAGGAATGTGGTGGTGGTGGTCCCATTGACAAGAAAATTGAAAATTCTGTTCGTTTCCAATTCTGTGTTTTATCAATTGATCTTTCTAATCTTTTATCAGGGATGTTTTAACGTACAGATATCAACTACAGACTTTCAATCTTGAAGGTGATAATAAAAATAATATAGAATGCGACGTGGTTGTATTTTAAAGTTTCAATTTAAGGCTAATGTTGCTCTAAAGATACAAACGATGAAGAATTTACATACTTTTTAGATTAAATTTTAGTTGATTTTTTTTAAACCAGATGTTTCATAGAAATATTCCCAGTTATTATGGTAGTTCCTGCTAATTAATAGATGATTTGTACAATATTCCGTTGGAAGAGCGTGTTTTTCCTGCATGCAATGTTAAAAAATGAAGAAACTATTTTGAAAGTATCTTCTAGCCAGTCTCGATTGCTTTATGTGTATATTCGATTGGTGAAAATGGCGACATTATCATATTAAAGCGGATTTTCTCCAAACTTTAATAAGCTACGAAGCTCTAATTTTGCTGGAATGTTCTACAAATCTTTGAAAAATTTTCCAAATCGCCCGGAAACTAATAGGTGTTATATTCTTAGGAATAGTTTGTTTTATAAATGTTTTTGATCAGGTCTGGACTGGACAGACATTAAGAGTCCCATACAATTGTCTTTCGACTTATTATTTCTTTAATTAAGCTCGAGTTTTTAAGAAGTAATTCCTAAAATTGATTCTGCTTCTAAGCCAAGTTTCACGACTTGTCAAATTTACTCTTATACTGGTGCCTTTAGTTCTATATAAGTACTGTTTCCAGTGCGTTTATAACTCTACAAAAGGCGTAATTTACTGTTGGCTTTCAAGTTGTCATTGAATATCGGTGGCATTCAAAACTTTTCAGTAATTCAGACACGTTTCAGGTGTACTGTATCGTGTACAATTTTGGGAAAATACAAGAAACATTCAATTAAACCCTAATTTACTTTACTTAAATAGCACTTTCTCCGAGTAAATGTTGTAGAATAATTATAAAGATTTCCTTATTTGATTTGAAACTTTGTTGAAATTAGGGAAATTTTCTGAATTAATTTGGATGAAATAGTAGAATACATAATGAAAATATGCAGCTTATACGGCTTTATGTTTTATCATTATTCAAAACCAACTGATCTTAATTAAACTCTCCCTTTTACTGTTTGTTGTTTGTAACGTAAAACAGCGTACAGAATTTGATAAAAATGAAAAACATTCGAAACAATCGATACTATCGGTAAAAAGAATGGGAAAGACCCTTTCAACAATCGCATTTATTTACAGAAAGATGTAACGTATGTTGCTGAATAATAAAATTTTGTTGGAAACAAGGTCGATTCAGGAATGAGGCGTATCGAAGAAAGAAATATAGAAAACGAATTGTCGAAAAGATACATGTCACAGTAACATTGACAAATGCTAACAAATAATATACGTTATAGGAGGAATTTTTAAATTTCATCTAGAGCGAAAACGATGAGAATAACAATGAGTAACTATCAAAGCTGAATTTTGATGAAATACCATTCGATTTCGTTCAAATAAGAATGGTGAAAAACGAGAAATTGTTCGATAATTCCAGCCGGTGCCTCCACCATTTGTACATAAAATTGTCTTGACAAAAGATTTTCTAATTGCTGTTGAATAATTAATATAGAAGGGTTTGAATTAAAGGCTTGTATACATATACAGAGAGCCACCAACAATAATCAGATTACCGATATTGTGGGTGTCTTTCTTCGTCTTTACAGGTATTACAATATTAGTCCCAGTATGTACGAGTATGTCTGCACATTTAAACTAATTTCATCTAATTGTGTTTCGTGGTAGCAATTCAATTAGTATCTCTCCTTATATTGCTACTGTCTCAGCGATCCTTTTCCTTGCAAGTAATTTTAACGGGAATATTTGAAAATATCGTCAGATGCATCATTATTAAATTAGAACAACCGACAGCATAGTGTTATTGTGTTTGTGGTAGAATGTTCGATATTTAATTATAATTGAAGCGTGATGGTCGAGTAGTTCTACAATAAACTATAGTTTAATACAGTTAATGATTGTTGGAACATCTGTTGCGATAATAACTCTTGAAATTATGTTAACAATAAATTGTTGGGAATTTAGTGGATGTCGAAATTGGAAAAATTAACGTGTTTGTTTAACCGACCAGACTACAATCCGCTGAAAATGTGTAATGTTTTTTTCACTTTATTACAAAGCTAAACGAACATTTCACACTGTAAAACGTGAGTCCTGTCGCGGAAAATTTTGCGAAAACTGAGGTATTTGCGGAAATTTAGAAGAGGGCGTTTTCTAGAGTTTCCCCAGAATTCAGCTTATTGTTGGGGTGAAAGAGCTGGTTTGGTTTATTGGTTTTCCCGAAAACTAACAATTGACTGCCAACTTTGAAAAAATAAATTATTCCAGTTATACAGGAGCTATATAAAACTAGTCCTTATGTGAAAGTTTGGGATAAAAAATAAAATGATGCAAAATTATGGTTCTTTTAAAAAACACATAGCAAATTCAGTATTCGTAGAGCCTAGACCAGTACCAAGCTCTAGTAATTTTTTGAAATTTTTTGAACTTACAGCTTCTATTTTCGTCCAATAAAGTTCATAGAATAACTCGAATTGTAAACACAAATTAGGAAGATTCTTTTCGAATTGCATTAACGAGAATCCTCAACCATCTTATCCGATTTATACGTTTTTATTGCAAGCTAGACGTTCGTTTTCGGAATTCTCTCAACAAAGTTTCCGGCGACAAAGTTTGAAAGTTGCCTTGCTTTTTTCTCTATTGCTTGTTAGGTTTTTTTGGATTTGGCTCACAAAACAATCCAGCGGAATCAAACTATCAGAATTACCTTTGACAAATTCGATTTAGTGTCGCTTGATATTGGATTATTTGTGAAAATCGCGAATAATTTCCGATAATAGCTCCAAATTTTATCCCATTACTCACATTTACGATTCAATTTATTTTAAACGTCCACTATTGCCATTGTTCCAGCGATCGAACGTTTCGCAATTGGTCGATTTAACACGGAATTGAAGAGATTTGTTTTTTTTTTTTTAATCTTAACAGTAGAAAAATCGAGTTTGAATACAGTTTTGGCGTGAATTCGATGGAAATTGAAATTTATTGCAATCCCCTCAACTGTTTCAACTGGTATTAGAGCCATATCTTCAAATTTTAAGTTTTTCCAAACTTCGCTAGTTATTCATTATTTTTGCGCAAAATGCTACCATTATTCATTCGATATTTGTTCTGGAAAAATACTCCAGTACAGGTAACAATTCTATTTTTAAAACAAAAGGGAATTGTGATGAGATATTGACTATGACAAACTCTTCCGGTCTAATGGAGCATGAAGTTTAAATAAATGTCGCATTTAAGCGTCCACCCTTATCAATCCTGCTAGTTGCAGTGATGTTTCTAGATAAGAACTCTAATCTTTTGTTGAAAATAATTGTAAACTTCCATTGAAGACAAGTGTTAATTCAATCTTTGTCGTATCAATCAATCGGAAAATAAGAATGCCAGTCGCACCGCTAACAAGACGCCTATTCACACGGCTAGAATCATTTCCCGCACTCTTATCGAATCCTGATCATCATCAATAATGTTTCCATTCCGGGACTTTCCGTTATCGGATTTTTTATCGACGTCTAGTCTCAAACAAAGGGTCTAACTGTTCTATATCGATGTTATTGTTTGGTTTTCAATTAATCAAATGTAGTGGAATAGAGGTGAACGCGTCTACAATTCAACGTTTTTTCCCCATAAAATACCACGACTTGGCTTGTATTTTACTTAATTTAAATGTAAATGGATTGCAATTAATCTTTCTCGAGCTGTGTAGGAAAATATGAAAGTAACATCTGTTTAATTCAGAAATATTTATTGTTTGTAGGTTGCACGAAATGTTGTTGTCGTAGGCATGAAGTCAGCTTTATTATATCCATCATACGATCGGTATACTAGTAGAGGATTCGGCAGGCTTTTGAATCCGAAAAATGCTGCAATCACAGCTGCAATCTATACTTTGGTACAATTCTTCTCCACTTCTACAACAAAATATTACAATTTTCTGTTTCTAGAACATCTCGATTTTGGTGGTACTGTTGTATAGTTGGCGAATCAGCGTGAATGTTAAGAAATATTCGACCCTAGAGGACGTATATTATGGTAAGTGTACATGTTGAAATCCGATACATTTGGGGAAACTCGCCCTAATTCGAATTGTATCTTTAACACAATTCTTTCTCATCATTCTCGATACGCCATCAAGATTTGCAGTAATCGAAAATGTTCAAGTATCGCTGTAATTACAATGAAACCGTTAAAGATCGATAAAATCCGTTATCAACGAAATTGAAATTGGACTATTGTGCAATTTTGGTGGATGCGCCAACACCAGAATGCATACAAGCATATCGTTTATATGGAAAATCCTGTTGTTTGACAAGTAATTTCAAAAATAGTTTAAGGATTTGTGAGGGAATAATTGAAGATCTTTTTAGCAGAATTTGAACCTCGTAGCTCATCGGGGGGCAATCAAAGAATGCTTTCTTTCAGTATAAATTTAAAGATAAATCCTACTGTTTGTTGGCTGATTCGGAAAATATTTTAGGGCTCCAGAGATCATTTTAGCCAAATTTGAACTTCGTAACTTATTTGGAAGTTTGCTTAACTTGTTGAAGTTGAATGTTTCATGCAAAATGCCAGATTGTTTCAATTACTTTTAATCGACTTGTCAATGAGCTACAAGGTTCAAATTCTCCTAAAATGATCTAAATTACTTGCAAATAAAACTTCTCATGTAAACTATACTTTTAATTCGTAGTCTCTGTGTTTAATTTCTTTCAATTATCATTTCTATTTGTTTCAGGAGTCCAAATTGCATATTTCACGATAATAGCCACACAACTGTTCATGATTTTCTTGAGTATTGTTCTATTAATCGGCATCTATAAGGTGAGTCAAATTCTGGTTGGTCCCCGATTTAAGTTCGGTGTTATAAAAATTAATTTCCAAATGTCGCATCTTCGTCATTCTTGTACGAAAACTTTGTTGCAAACACGGTAATCTTGTTGGATTTAATGGAAATCGTTACTTGTACACTTTAGTAGCGATCCAACAAAACTGCTGAGATCCGTTATTCAGCGATTAAAGTCACGTTTAGAAATCTTGACAAAGTTTCATTTTTTCCTTTCTATCGTCGTTCTTAATATTGAAATTGTTACTGTAGCGAAATCTGTCATCACGATTTCTTACATTACAATTGTCAGCGATTTTTTATTCAAATTTCAAACATGTTTATCTAGGATTAGTTTAATTTGGCTTCCTTGTCGACTATCTGACGTGTCATTTTAGAATCATAATAATTTAGGGATACAAACTAAACACTCTAGGGAGGATTTTGGTTTATTTTAAATGAGACTTATCAAAATGTGCTCGAGGCGATTATAAATCTGTTCATAAATTGGATTATTTCCTATTAAATATAATACAAAGATAGGACATAGCACAGAGCGCATTTTTGAAAATGTCAGTTGTAAAGAAACTAGAACAAAGGCGACCGGAATGAACGTTACAAATGTTCTTATTGTTGTAAGTACTCTATTGTTGTTTAGCTTTATAAAGTCAAATCGTATACGAATTTAGTTCTGTGTAGAGTTGAAGAACACTGCGAATTATTTAAAGAATTTTAAGAAAATCTAAAATGTTCCAAGAATTTCACGGCTACCGATTAAAATTCGTTGTAAAATATCGAATTACGCAACCGTCTCTCATTCATTTCTTGAATGAGTGAATCAAACCATCAGCTTCGGGCTATCTAAAATTCGACATAAATTCCACTTTGATGTCACCTCTGTATTTTGTACTGAAAATGAACGCACGCTCGGTAAATTTATATACAACTATTTCCATCAATTGCGCCATGTATACAGTGTGAATCATGCATTTTTCACAGCGCAGAAAATCAACTATACGAGAATCTGTGGGTCATTCTTAGTCGTTTTATGTTTATAGTCGTGTTATAGTGATCGATTTCCTGATGAATTACAGGGTGCAAGTTTTGCTAAAATATTCTCTAGGGATTCCCCTATAAATCCTCAAATTTTTTTCGAACAGTTTGCCAACTAATGTGATTTATTTCACTTGAAATACCACGCGTTATATCCGGGGTTGATAAAATAACAAAAATATTTTCTAGGTTTAAGTCGAATTTCTAAAACTTGCAACAATTAAAACTTTGTATACTTTTATTGCCACCCCCTCGACGCACCCTGTACACATATATACAATTTGGTGTCGTAGAAGAGGAGTATTTTAAATGGAAGAGACAACCGTAAGGTTACCTATAGAGAAAGGAATTTGTTCGTGAACGTGATCTGAAAATTTATTGGGAAAATTTCAGACGTGGTATTGTTAAACTATCCGATTAAAAATAGATAAAAATCTCGATACACGAAATAGATTTAAATTGTAATTAAATTTAAATCGTAACGTTGTTTGAACAAGTCGTCAAATCAACAAAATACCGGGATAATTAATGTTTTTATTATAAACAAATTATTCTCGTTCCATACTCAATTTCTAGCATATACAAATATTTATTGTGATACAAAACAACAACTGAATTTTGTATGAGCTAGCTTATAATCTGTAATGACATGTAATCTAATTAAAATCAAAATTCTACCCCTAATAATCCGATTCTCTATTTTACGATTATTAATTCAAGACCTTTGTTTAAATGGTATGGTTTTATAAACAATAAAATACAATACCTAGCTACAATCATAAACGTGTTTCAATGTTGATTAATTTCAACTGTAACAACTTGACTGTGATACGATTCGATTATTGTTAAAGCATTTTGCCCTCTTTCATTGTATACAAATGCTAGAACATGCCGTACGATTTCGTAAACAACAAAGAGGCAATCCATCAAGCCGTCAACATGTATCGATCTTGAAACAGAAACCGGCGACGAACCCGCATACAAAACAACAACACTATCGTTGACAAATCATACTTAAGGCATGTAGAATTTCCGAATAGATTCAAACGTTTAAAACGTGAATCTCTACAAAATCAATTAGTAAAAAGCGAAACATCGACGCAAAAACGAGAGAAAAACTTGTATGTTTTAGGCGAAAAGTAAAGAAACGTCAGCAACTGGAAACATCCCTTATTTCCATTTCTACAGCGAAAAGTGGCCAGTATTTGATTAGGTCGATGCTGAGAGTTTTTTCTTCTTGTTGAAATAATTCGATTCAGTCTCTAGATCGAATTTAAAGACGAACCACCGTTATTGAAACATCACAAGAATACACATGTGAATTGGAAATTTTCAATATAACTTTAATATAACAATAGCAATGATGGATAAGGTTTGATTGAAACGATGGCAACAAGTTTACGAGTTGAGTTCTCCACGTGCTGTCACACCCTAAAAACTAAACAATACTCAACAAGTTTAATAAAATTGATGATCGTCAAGTTAGAAATGATAAGTCAATATCATGATGACCTTGTAACGAACGACTCTTATCGATCGAACAACTTCCATACTACAAAAATTCATTTTAATCAAATTAATTGATATAAGGATTCGTTACAATCCAATATTGATCGATAATCGGGCAATATTGGCAACTCTCTGATGATTCCTCAGATACTGCAGTAACTGAGCTAGATTGTTCAACATAAATTCGTCCACAAGGACTTGTATACGTTTTGTTATGCTTAGAATATAACACGCACGCCTCTATTGGTCTTTACAATTTTGTAATCACCGAAAAAATCCAGAATACTATCGAAATGTTAGAACAAGGAACGTGTGTGTATTTTTGGTGGATGCGCCGGGTGATCGCAATCAATTTGCTACTTTTATTTTGATTAGATTTTGCGATAGTAGCTAATCACAAATGAATCTTTTACGTTTGAAAAGGAGAAAGTTTATTTGGGGAAATCTTTAAAAAACTCCAGTCAAAAACATCGAGTTTCATTTAATAAAAAAGCGTTAACTTTATTCACATTTCAAGCAAATTACTTGACTTTTAACAGATGAAGTCGAAAAGCCAAACTTGTAAGAAACGGAGTTTTTTAGACCGTGCACGAGAAACTGGAGATTGTAAAAGAATTTAATTATAACAAAACGATAAAGCAACGGTGAATCAGTTGACAAGTATACAGAGTGAGACCAGTTTCTAGAATTTGGTTTATCCTTGAACTACCTTTACAAAATATTCCATCAACTTTCGATATATGGGGTAGTGCAGCCTATTTTTAAATTTTAAATGAAATTGTATATTTTATTGCATATTTACATTCTAGGGAGAAATTTAAGGGAAATTCGATAACACAATTCAATATCTAACGTTAATAATTTCTCGGGAATTTTGACTTTTCAATTTTAGTGTTCGATCAGATAATTCATATCTGTACTAGACGACCAAAATTGGGAACTAAAACAGCCCAAATTGCGTACCTATTTCAAGTGAAATCTGATAAAGTTCAGGGTATAGCTGAAATGAACTTTTTCGGTCGTTTATTAGAATAAATAAAGGAAAAACCTCTAATATTATTTTCTAATCAATCTTCATTGATTTACGAGTAGGTCGGATTAAAGGGGTTTTTCACCAATTTCCCAATGAGCTACAAAGTTCTAGTTTTGCCCAAATGTTCCCTACAAATTCTCGAAAAATTTTTCAAATCGCCATTGACTGTAGAGTTTAAATATGTATTAATAATATACTCCAACCATTTAACTAAAAAAAGGGCACTCCAGATACCGGAGGTTGATAGAATAACGAAAATATTGTCTACAATTAGACATTGTTATACTTTCACCCTGTATAGAACAACAAAAATCAATCAATTCTCAGAATTTCTCAATTGAGACAAGAATCTAATCGAAATTGAAAACTTCCTCTTTCATCTATTTATTAATAATTAACTTAAAGGTAGTTTAATAACAATAAGAGCTTCACTCGTAGTTGTATTTTAATTGGAGTAGAAATTTCCATATTGAAACCGATCCAATTTTTTTCACTACAGTTAATATTATTAAATGAACTTTAATTTCCATTTAGAAACTGTCATTTTTTCCTCGTCAAAAAGACAGACAATTTTGGCGAAAATATTTACCACAGACACATTAAATTAAAATGTCACTTAAACTGAATAATAACCTGCCCGTTTCACTCTCGCCCCCTTTATTTTACTTGATTTTTTTATAAAATGACGTAAATTTACCAATATTATTCAAGTAAAACATTTTTCTTGGACGAATACGAATAAATTTAGACGGTAACAACGCACAAAAAGCAACCAATGTTTCTTGTATTTGGCCCGATGGGAGACAGAATACCTTTTCTCTATAATGACAAAACACGCTAAGACCGGATCTTGTTGGATGATGTCAAGCGTTAAGTTCCATCTGTCCTCACTGGAAACAACGTATAGGACAAAAAGAATTGTAGAGAAAGCATATATCGGCGCGGTTTGGGGGGTCGAAAAATGGGTGGTAGAAGATGAATTCGATGGAGAAACTGCTGATACACGACAAATCCTGATAAGAGGCTTTTTCTTGTTCAGAGACGATTTTTTTTATCAAAGGCAATCCACTTGATAATAGTCAATTTGTGATTAGTTCTAGTCTATAGATAGATGAAAACCGCAAACAGAATGAATGGTTTCAATCAACACATACAATACAATTATCCGATTTATTATTGTTTGATTGATTACAGATTTAAACAAATTGACGGTTGATATAAAAATTCGACACAATAACTTATCTATCATCTTTTCAATCTACATATTTGAATAAAATGAGGAATAATCTGATGACGCTGATAATAAGAGAGCACATATTGTAGCAGCGTCACAGCTTTTAATTAGTGAGAACGTTTCTGCTTTTTTTGCATTATACGAAGAACAAAACATGCGAAAAAAACGTTAATGAACAAGAAAAAAATAGCGAACACTAGTGTTGCCAGCACGATGCAATTATTTCAACGTTACACATTATTGACATGTGAAACTAATGTTTTTGGAAAATTCATGGAAATTCAAACGAAAAATTTCAGTAAATTCCAATCAGAATCCACGCAAATTTCAATGAATTATTAATAGATCGATATTTAAACTTTTTCCGCGTTTCTATTCTGTTTGCAGCTAATGGAAGCCATAATTTCAATCTTTTCATGGACAAAACGAAGACGAAGAAGAGAAAGGCAAAAAACGACGAATCATTCTATTCAACATTTTTACAAAGACACCATTTCTAAGTGTTTCTGTGTTCAATATGGAAGATAAATCGATCGGCAAACACCCTTGTTATCGTGCAACATTCGAAAAAATTTATAAAAAGTTATTGATCCTTCCTATTACAATTACAATTTGATTGTGCAATATTCAAATGTATGTTTCAATTAAATTTATCACCAAATTAAACTAATTGCTTTGTTCTAAATTGAACGGATTTATTGTCTTAATAATATCCATCAATTTAAAGTTTAGTTAATTCTCTCGAAACAAATTCAATTAAGACATTGATGGTTATTCGATTCTCCAACCCGACAATTAAACATTTTATCCAAAGATCGTATACGAATAAATAGCAACAAGTCTGGAATTATCAATTAATTACCACTGAGGCAAAATATTTGGAGACGAACAATTTATTCAAAAACTATTTAACAGAAAAGACCACTTTTCCGCATGCTGTATTGAATGAAATAACTTTACCAGAGTCTTTGGGTCGTTCTTACTCGTTTTATTTGTGTAGTCGATTGTTCAAAAAAAACATTTTTGACCTAGTTCCCGATGAGCTACAAGGTCCAACTTTTGGTAAAATCTTCTCTTAATTCCTCAAAATATCTTCCAAATTGTTCAACTACTGGTATAATTCAATGATGAATCAAATAGGCTGAAATTTAGCACTCTCTAAGTACCAAAGATGGGCAGGAAATTAATAGTTTTCGTTCGATTTCGGGTTTTTTGTCCGACAACCATTATTAAATACTTCCAACTGTTAATTTCAATATTTAATTAGAATTCAAATCGTTTCAATTGTGGAATAGAAAGAATAAAACACAACTTTACATTCGGCAAGTTTGTCTCATTTGAAATGTAAATGATTTGATTACAGCGGCCCTAGTTCGCTGACTACTACCCCTTTTCTTTTGCATTCCACTTTTCTGTAATTTAACACAATTTTTCCCATTTCCTATTCCGTACATCGTTCACTCTACTATTCCTCTGGCTGCTTGTTTGTGTCTAAAGTTGAATGAAATTGTATTATATTTGGCATAATGGAAACCTTTTAAAAGTTGTGACAATAAATTTTCAGATACATCCATTATTTGAACACAAATCAAACTTTTATTTAGTTAATGAACCAATATTTTTAATTGAACATTAAAATTGTTCTGTCGACCCTTCGAAATGAACCAACTCAATTAATTGGCCGTTATTATTGATTGTTCTATTAAAACAGTAAATTAACAGAGAACGTTATTAATTTTCGTATCCGGGCTTTATTTATATCTCAATAACAATCTTAAGTATTTTGATTTATTGGCATATTTACACAACTATTTCATTGCTCCGGTTAATGGACGGGGATGTATCAATAAATTGACTGGGCCACTTCAATAATAATTGGAAATCAAAAACAAATTTGCCTTTACAGGTCGCAATCATCAAAGGAATTTCGTTTATTGAAAGACCCGTTAGGGAAATTCTAACTGGAAATTGCATTTTTATTTTCGATCAATTCTGTATTCACACAAAAATAAACAATCTTTCATGATTCATAGTTAGAAAAACTACTCATTTAAACCCTCTTTGTCAAGGAATCTGGCTAGAACTCCTTAAAAAAGAGATTTTTTATCAACGATCTATCCCTTATTTCTAACTCCCAAAATATTGTAGCTGATTGTTCTATGGAGACAGGAAACGTTATTAATTTTCGAATCTGGAGTTTATTTATAGCTGAATAATATTCTTAATTATTTTGATTTATTGGAATAATTAAATGTGCTATTTTAGGGGCTCGATCAATATAGGCGAATGCATCAAGAGATTGATGCGTCCATTTAGATAATGATAATAATGAATGCAACTATAAATGTCAAACACATTTACATGAACAGTTCACAATTATCAAGAGAATTTCGTCTATTAAGAGACCAGAAGGAGCAGAATTTCTTGAAAATGGTGAATTCTCAACAGAGGATTCACTTCCGCTTCACTTGCAGGTGCTTCTTGTTACCTTAAGGCTACACCAGACTTCAAAATCCTAGCCATCGGATATTGTGCCAAGGAAATTTGACTTCGAAACCCCTTTGGAAGTGACCATAAATAACCGCCATGGGGTAAGAAATTGGCTTGATCTACTGCATCTATATTACGTATGAAGGGACTGGTATAGGAAAACTATAGGAAGGCCCGCTTCCATAAGACAAGCTTAAACTTGCAATAGAGATGTGCGCCAGAGTTTTTACACAGAAACCGTTCAAAGCTTTAAATACATATAGCCTTGAGTCGTCAATCCCTCTGGCAAGGAGCAACAAACTTATCCTAGCTTGGGTGCGTTGGGGAATTAGAAGAGCGAACTAGCTGATGAACTTGCTAAGGTAGGCGCTGAGGCTTCATTTGTAGGTCCAGAACCATCCTGTGTTAACAAAGCTCAGCAGATGGGACAGTAGCACTACTGGAGCCAATCTCCTGAGGCAGGCGAAATTGCTAAGAAGCTTCCCGACTTCAGGAAAAACGAATTAAGACTCCTAACGGGGCCTCTGGCAGGAGAATTTAAATTTGCAACTCTTAATTTACAGAAAATTTTGCAAAACGATCTGCTGCAACTTAAAATGCTCTGTTCAACGAGCTACAACGAACTACACTTCTTTATTTTAAAGCAAAAAACAAAGGAGAAATGATCGGTTAAAGAGTCCCCTTCTTTTTAAGGATTTCCAGCTGCTGATTTAATTTTTGCAACCCCGTGGCAAAATCAATATACGTTGGCAATTTAATATGAAAATCTCTAAAAAACTTAACATCCAGATACCGTTAGAAGTAACGGCATCTGAATTTCTCTCTATTCACAAATTTATAACAAAATTTACTACATTTAAGATAGTAAATTCCTCTCAAAAAGCAACTAAAATTGTTGGTATTAACAAAATTTAGCTCGTTACTCATTTTTGTTTCAATCTTTTATTGTATTCTCATATCTTTCGTATTTTCTCTATGTGGAAATTAAACTGTACACTGCAATAAATTCAACTTAAATACAGATTTACAATCATCCCATAAGGGATAAACTAAACAAACATAAAATGGAAAACAAGATTATATACTTTGTAAACGTTCATTTTTCTCAAATATGTCGAACTGAATCGGGCTAATGTAGAAATCCTAAAAGAGAACATCAATAAATATCAGATTATCTTTATGGAACTACGGCGTATAGCCGGTACAGTGAATATATATGAGGAAAAGACGAAAGGAAAAAGAACAAACACTCGTGTATGGAAGTCCGATTGTAGACAACACAGTAAAAAGGAAAACCTAATTTTCTCTACTATCGATTTTCCAATAAATTTCTATTAACTTACACAATATGAGAGAGGATCAAAGGAATTATATATTTATACTTGTACCGATATCGTCAGATACAATCCCAAGAATTTCACCAATTTAACGATTCTAAAATTGGGAAAAACGGTTCTAGCAATAGTTGTTTCATAGAATCTGCCCCTTGTACAACCCTTATTCCTGCTATCCTGCTACAAAATAGTGTGTCCAAGAATCCACACGCTCACATATTTCGGGGGTAGTATTGGAGTAGTTATCGATTCTGTCGAACAGGCATGATGATAGGTCGACAATATCGATAAAAGTAGTAACGGCAATAGGTAATTTATTAGATGCTCTATAAATATGCCACGTTCAGCCATATAGAAAGCATATAAAAGTTTATAAAAAAATTGTATGATAGATTTATTAATTAATCGATAAATGAATGAAAGTGTTTACCGGTTGCCTCTGAAAACTTCCTGAAAAGTTGATTAAATAACCCAATGTTCTCCATTGATTATAAATACGCAATATAACAAAATCAGAGCAACGTTCATATATTGAAATGCCGTTTCTAAATTGATTTATCAGATTGAAATACTTATTTCAACGCAAAGAACTTTTACAAATTCAATTTCTATACGCTTTTATCGTTGGAGAAAAATCCGAAATTAACAAAACTTGATAGAAATTGAATTAATGTCGTTTATATTTTAAATGGGAGGGCATGTTGTACAACTCAATACCAACAAAATATGCTTTACAATCTAACAATTTTAGACAATCTCTAACGAAAGTTCGCTTTCATCAAGTCTGTTTGAATTTAAGCGGCTGTCAACTTGTTCTTAGCGATGATAAATTTGATTACAGATAGTCCGTTTATTCAATTTAAATTTTGCAACAGTTCCGCCGTTCTTCATATTGATTGGTTTATTTTGATAGAGAAGTTGTTACTTTGTTATGGGTCTCATCACGGCATTGTCGACCTTCAAAATTATACTTTCACGTTATTAGTTTGGAAAATTATAAATAGACTACTACAATATGCCGCGAGTTTCATGTGAATATTTTAAGGATTTGAAGGATAGTTTCAAGGAACACTCTAGCAAAACAGTGCTACTTTTCTTAAAAATAAAGCCAAATTCAAAATTTCTATCAAAATCAAAACGTTCTGACATAAACGGAGTCCTTTCATGTAAAAATTACAAAATTCTAAGATCCAATGAAAAACGAAATCTTTATTGTTTCACGGGCAAATTAGATTGATGAAAACTGCAACATTGTTGAATTGAAGCGGTTTTTCAATCATTTACCGATGAGCTACAAAGTTCTACTTTTGCTCAAAGCTGGAAACCATCCTACAAATATTTAAAAGATATTCTAAAACGTCCGGTTGTCCATAGGAACTGTCTGATGAAACACGCGATATTGATCATCGGACAATTCAGCAAAAACCACCGATTATACTTTTCAACTTGCTGGTTTATTTCAGCTTTTCAGCTCAATGAAAGTGAAAGTTTTCGCTTTTTTACTCTGCATTCGTCTTCAACTTCTCATTATTAAAAGTATAAAGTAGAATTCTTCCGTCAATAGTCCCTGAAACTTCATTTTAGTATATTTGCCAGTATTTAAAAATTTATAAACTTTAAGTATACTTCACTTTGTCCGATTCTAATTTCGATTTATTTCCAGGAGAATTTATCGTGCATTATACCGTGGGTGATTGGTATTATCACATTTATGGCATTAGAAGCTGTTTCTATGGTGTATTCAAATGTGCTACGCGATCATGTGAATAAAGTAAGTCTCTAACTGCTTTCAATAGAGTATACAAGAAAAAAATCATTGAATTCTTCCAGCAATTCGACGCACTCTTCAAAGCTGAAGTAGTCTTCTACATTACACGAAGTTTAATCAATGTAAGTCTTGCTAAATTATTGATTTTGATTAAATTAACACGCTTTTTCGTTGTAGATAATTGCAATAAGTGGTGTTATGCGTTTTTGTAATCTAATCAAGTCTGGCATTACATGGAAAGGTCCAGAGATAATCGAACTATGATTAAGGAATCGATTCGCTACATTAGCGATCGATCATAATGTTGATGATGACGATGATGATTATTGTGGTTTTTACGATTATGATTCAGAGAGCGATTGTTCTTTATTAGTAGCAATATCATCATCCTCATCACGAACTCTATCATATAACAATAATAATAATGATGATGATGAAGGTGAGCCGGTTTGACATTTACGAAATCCAAGAGGTTGAAATATGTCGGTTATTTTTGTAAGTTGGGTGTAAAATATTTCGAAAAAAATACCATATCAAGAAACAAAAAACAGGAACAAAACATAGAAAGAGATTTATCTAAATACCGGGTATTTCATCTAAATATTCCCAGTTCTTACGACAACTCTTAATAATTGTAGCTCGAATTTCTAAAGTGATCCCTATGCAACATTTTAACAAAACTAGCTCATTGGTAAATTAGTAAAAGACCGCTTTAATCGGATAATTCATTAACGAATATTTAAGTAAAACAATCAACAATGACTAGAAGGTTCTTGTTTTATCAATGAACCCAAAAAACGGGAGAATTTGCTTTACAAGATTAATGAATGATGTATTACCATGAATGAATGATGTATTACGGTTTTTTACACATTCAACCGATCCCGGAGAGTAAGTTTTCCTGTTTTCCACGATCCAGTATTGGGAAATTGAAGGATATTCTAGTCATTTTTGGTCATTATACGTAAGTAGTCGATTGGTGAAAGTGTCGACATTATTTTCCACCAATTTCTTAATCAGCTACAAAGCTCTAACTTTGCAAAAAAGTTCTCTACAAATGTTAAAATATTTTCCAACATAACAACTAGGAATATTTAGAAGAAACACGATATATCTACATGTATAGTAAGAATTGTCTAAAATTGTTTGTAAAAGAATATCTACCTGTTTGATAATAGCAACGATTAATTTTCGTTTCGTGTATTTTATTTTTCGGTTGCTAAAGAGGAGGCGCAAAAACTGAAGCACAAACACCAACTTATCAATGTGGGCTTTCAAATAATTCTAATAATAAGGTGTGTTTTCTTTTAAATTTCTTGATTTATTTGCAATAAATTTCGAGAATTTTTAAGTAGGTTAAAAGAGAAACTTTCGTAAAGTTTCACGAATGGGAAAACTTCATTCAGTACAACCAGGTGTAAACTTAAAATGAATAGAGACGGTGATTCTATGAAGGTAATTTCTCGAAATTTATCGAATTCTCTAGTTTATTTCCAAAAGAAACTAATAAAGAAAACCTTATATTTTTTATCTGGACGTAATATTTACAAAAATAATAATTATAGTATAACTGTAAAATTTGTGTATTTGTTAATAAATCAGATGATATCATTGGTTTTATTTGAGAATCTCCACGCTTTTTCTACTTTATAATTACGACAATAAAAGAAATTCCCTTTCTTTTTGGTCGTTAAATTGAAATATCGACAAGACTATTAGAAATAATGCTACTAAATGGTGGCAAGGAGAGACGGAAATGTTCTTAGATCAGTTGAAATGTTGATGTAATTGGTTCAACTATACCGACTTGTATGTCGGAATTGTTTCGCGAACGTGCCCCTTTCATACAACTGTCATTATCGTACAAACTTTAATACAGATTTCGAAAACTAGAAACAGATAGAGAAAGCGAAATTAGATAAGAGTCCTCCATCAGAAATGTAGCGTAGCATTATCTGTAAATTAGTTTCCTCTAGACAAGTCACAAATCTTATCATTGGAGCTAATACAAGAGATATGATTGACACAAAAGATCAATTTTGTTGTGGTAACTTTATGGTTCAATCAGACTGTACGAAGGCTAAAATTCTGTATGTAGCGAGAACGCTGTCGATAATTCTTTTACAATTCTCTCCCTTTTTGTATAAACAGGGACGTCGTGAAGGATTTGCGTCGCCTTAAGGCAAACATTTTTTATACACCGTCAAAATCCTGTCACTTGTTATTATAGTCTTTTTTATTTCAAGAATATTTGTAGACTGTAAAGCGTCAAATTTGGATGATAAATCGCCTTATATGGGGAAATTTCGATCTAGCAGTCAAAATTTGAGAACTTTAGTGAACGATTTCAATAATATTCCACACTATAAGTAGTTATTACGAAAATTAAAAAAGAAAATGCAATTTTGGATAAAATTTTTGAAAAATTACAATTTCCGTTCAAAATTTCAAGCTTTAATTGAGAAAATTAACAATATTTTCTATACCGTTTCAACCCAAATTTGAGCAAAAATACTGCCGTAAATCAATTTTTAGCAATTCAATAGAAATGTGTTAGAAATTATAATTAAGATAATAGATTGTTTTGAAAGAATAGTTTAGAACTCATAGATCTAGCTCGAAAATTAGAGAAATTTTCGAATGGTTTTTTATAATAATTCATATGCAAAAATTTGTAGTCGTATTTTTAAATTTTTAGCAAATTTTTAACAAATAGTTTACTACTAACGAGAATAATAAATAATTAAGTGCCATATAAAGTACCGCAGGGAGTTGCCCGAGCGCCAAAGACGGTCCTGACTATAAATTTACATAATTTACAGATAAAACGTCTCTAATATTTAATCAAAGATGATGGAAACAAGTGTCATGAGATATGAATGTAACTTAATTATAATTATTAATTTACACAACTGACTTATTTGTACTTTCCGTCAACATTAAATACATGAAAGAGCACCTGAAATAGACTTTTTTAACATTTCCATTATGAGCACCACTTTAGAAATGCCGCTGAAAAGCGCTCTGAAATTACAACAATAGACAGATAGTTTCGTATAAATTTCAACAACTACCGACGTTTATAAAACAACTACCCATCACCTAACACTGTTAATCTTAATAGATACGATTATAATAATGGATAAACTATGAGGCTAATTTTCATCCTCCCCAAATATAAGTTATAAATTTAGTTAGTTTAATAGGCTAAAATTCGCCAAAAATCAATGATTTTATTAATTAAATATTCCTCAAACTATCTGATTTTCTCAGTTGAATAAAACCAAGGAAATGTCTCAAAATTAAAGTTAAATTGCCTGTATCAGTAAACGAAGTCTTGAAACTTAAACTCTAGCAATCTGAACATATGAAAAATAATATTTGGAATAGAGATTTCTGACTGAATAACAGTAGTTGGTCGAAAAAATGTTAATTTCGAACAATATCTTCAATTTTTCTATTTGAAAATATAAATCGATAAATTTTGCAAATTCTGCTTTTTCAAACTATACAATGAGCTGAATTGCATCCAATTCATTATATTGGAATCCCGTAAGGGTGTACAGTTTTCCGAAAAATTGCCCTATTTTCCGGATATTCGAAACTGCTGTATAGAATATAATCATTGCACATGTGAAGCTTCTATCTATTTGTACAAAAAATAACATCTCTCGTTGATTGTTAATTGTTAATAATTTGAATTATATATTTGGACATATCGCATTAACAAAATCGGTTTGATTAATCAATCAATATTGCCCATTATTTCAAATACGGTTGAATGGAACAACAATGCAAGCTCTTTTATGTAAATCTATTCGATTTGTTGTATTCGAATTGTATTTCTGCGAAAGAAAAATTGCTCAAGTTGATGGATAAGAAGGGAAATAAATATGTTCAAAATACAATAGAATTTTATATTGTCGTCAAATCCAGGTGTTATTTAAACTGTTACAATAAATCGAATTCGCTATTACCTTATTTACATGCAGTCGGGATGTGATGGATGTAAATAATTACCAGCAACGCAACCTCTGGTATTACGACCAAGTTTAATGCAAGCACCAACGATACGTTTTACTGTCTTCATTATTAAACAAACAATTAGTAATAAGAAATAAACAAGAATATCAAATTCAACTTACTTGAAATTCGATATGACAACTATTACCATCTTCAATAATCTTATCATTATTGTTATTGTTACTAATATCACTATCATCAATTGTATGAAATAAATTTGTATTACGAATTGGTGCACTTTCGTCGTCAATTAAAATTTCACGACCCATTATAATAAACGTATTTAAATATAATCTTAACAATAATAATACAATAAACTTAACGTTTGCCATTTGATCGAAATAAATTTGCTTTGATTGCAACATGGACCTTAAATATAATCATTGAAACCATAGAAAAGTTCCAATAAAACAAATTATTGATTTAATTTCAGTAACAATTTTATTTATACGAGCAATTAAATGGCTTCATTAATGCATTTGTAATTTTCCTTTCCAATTATATATCAATTATTGTTTAAATCTAGTCAAGAGGAAAATTTCGATTATTTACCCCTTCAAAATATAGAATTATCGGACATTTTTGTACAAACTCTAGATTGAAGTATTAAAATGTGTACTTCTTCAAAATGAATAGAAAAATCTTTGAAATGCACGTCTCAGACATCTCAAATAAGTTTGAAGTTGAGAAAAATTTAGATGAGATTCTACGATTTGAACTACTCTAATCAACTTGGAGATTATTGGTGGAACTTTTACATTGAACTTTCTTCTATAGTAGTAAATCGAGAACACGCACTATTTGTTCTTGTAATCATTTCCATTCAACTTCTACAACAACAATTTCCTCTCTCAACAACTGCTAATTGAATAGAATTCAACGGATATTGAGTTCAAGGAAAATGGAGTAGAATCGAATTTAAGAATAATTAAAACAATTTAAATTACTTACATCGTTCATTGGCAATCTATTGGTTGCATGCTATAATTGTAAGACCCATCACCGACAGAGTGGACGAAAACACAAGAAATCACTACGCAAAATAAGCTGCAAAAATTGCAGCAATTAACGCGCCTGGGGATAATACGAGCCATGGGAACCACCTTCATAGCCGCCATGGAGACACTACTAGACCTACTTCCGCTCAACTTGCAGGTGCGAAAGTAGGGAGTGCCTGCTGCTTTAAGGCTGCCCCAGACTAAAAAATCCAAACCAGGTGACCGGCAAAAACACCTTAGAATACTGAAGTACGTAGATTCAAACTAACGGACATTATGCCAAGAAAATTTGATTTCGAAAACTCGTTTGAAGTGGTAAGAAATTGGATCACAGATCCTTCCTTTGTTTACAGTTGGACCAAACACAGATGGAAAGTCTCCGTTCATAATGCAAGCTGAAACTCTTGCAAAAAAGATGTGCGCCAGAGAATGTTTATAAAGAAACCTTAATTGACAGTCAGGCAGCGCTGAAAGCTCTAAGAGCCGACAGCCTTGAGACAAAAACTGCTAGCCCTGAAACTAACCCTAGCCTGTCTGTCGGGGCATTAGGGAATTAGAGGAAACGCAAGGGTAGGCTCTGAGGCTTCATTTGTAGCTCCAGAACTGTTCTGTGGGTTAACAAAAGCCCAGTGGTGGAAAAAGATTTGCAGATGGGACAGGAGCAATAAAATGCTCTACTGGAGGCAAACTCCGGGCATGAAACAAGCTTCCCGGCTAAGAAGCTTCCCGGCCTTAGGAAAAATGAATTAAGACTTCTACCGAGATTTCGGGCAGATAGCGCCTCAAGAAACGGGGCTTAGCTGACCGTGAAGGGTATAGTTTATGGGATTGGAAAATGAAACTTCCGGGCACATACTATGTAAATTCGAAGAGTTAGCGCGAATGACTCTGTCACCTGCCGAGGTACGGAGATTTCCCAGGGGGACAATCAACAATAGCTTTAAATTTGATACACTAACTTAGAAATATAAATTGAATGATATTTTCCTGTTTTTACAAAATTCTACCGTATAAACGTTTATTGTCTAATATATTCTCTATTCATTTACCCATGAGTTTCAGTACCGTAATAAATTTTTAGATTGTTAATCAACAATACAACTCGAGAGCATCTTTACTGTAGCTAATAATATCAAAAACATCAAATACTCGTTGTTGTCTGAATATTTTATATCCTTAAAAATGGTCGGTATGTTGAAATTGACTTAAACTTATGCATGTAAGGGCAAGTTTTAAATAAATAAATAAACATTTACAATGTGTACAGATTACGCCATCTATCAGCTATATTGGAAACTACATAGTTCAATTTTCCGTAATTCCAGCTCTCTATACAATTTTTATAAATTTAAATGTTATTAATTTTAAAGTAATTGTAAATTTTCTAAATCAAAAAGGGTTAAATATTCTCAAAATTCACATACATACATTTTCAGATTACAACTTAACATTATCTTAGCAGGATTTTCAAGATAACATTAACTCATGTAAAATACAGCCTTTCAATCGGCCGAGTCTTTGGGTATGTAGCGTTGTATGAATGAATCTACGACATGACGTAACCAAAGCACAGCCAACTACCAGGTAAAATACCGAAATATTTCTATACGTGAAATTAAAAGTTATGAATTGTGCCTCCTAAAAACTGAGTCGGTTAATTAGACTTTCATTTAGACTTTTAATCGTCTTTATGTCCATTGATTTTTGTGCTTTTTTCAATTTCAAATTTGTAAATCGCATTATTAAATATCTTAAGAGAAATATTCTATTTGAAAGTATTGAAAAGAATAGAAAAATAACTACTTTTTTGTATCAGTGAGTCGCAAATTTTTCAAAATATTAGAACATCATGCAACGGACCTACAAATAATTAAATTTATGATTTGACAGTTGAAAGCTTAGAATTTATGTAAGCAGCAGTTGGGGAATTTGTACAAGTTTGCCAACTTAATTTTTTAAAAGGCGCGCAATTCAATTAAGTTGAGTGATGCAGGAAAAAGTATTGTGTCTACTCATTAGCGGGAAAATTTAAATAAACAATAATTAAACATAACAGTATACAAAAAAATATTGATGAAAAAATATTCGTAATAGCAGTCGATAAGAAGAACGTTTTTAAAACCGCATTCATTAAAAATACGGACACACCACGTTCAAAACTCAGACTTTGAAATTACCTTTTCGCATTAAATAAACGAGTCATCGTTTACTTCGCCAATAATGCCAATGCAATGATCCAAATTTTAATATTAAATTCTATATAAGATATTGTTCCTTGAACTGTAAAGTTGATAAACAATTCAAAACTTTATGCTACAAATGTATGCACAACTTTTTTTAATAAAATTTTCAAAAAACTATAAGTAACTAAATATCATCAGTAATTTTTCTCAATAAAAGATCTATTGGGAAAAATTGATAAATTTTCTGTTTGTTAATATTCTGTACGTACAATTAAAATATTACTTTTTTCTTATTTGTGGCAGAATTGTAACAACTTTATTATAAACGTAATGGATTTATTAAAGTGTAACTAACATTGATTGCAACTACCGACAACATGAAAGCTAGAAAATTACAAAGTTTTAATTAATAATCAACATGTAATTGCTTCCTTCCTGTACAAATGTTTATCTGTATCTTTTCACTTGATATTCATAAAACTAAAATTAACAGAAACTCTACTTTGATTTTAATCATTTGATGACTGATTTTAGTGTAGTAGTTGATATTCTAAACAATACCAATTCTATCAACCGTATCTATAAATGAAGTTAAGAAAGAAAATTAAAGCTATAAATTCTTTTTACGGATATCTCAGAAATACGCAGATACTTCCCATCAAATATTTTAATAATTGAACTATCTAACCTACCCTATTGTTGTATTCTATTGTTGTAGTCTATAATTATACCATCGATCTTTGCATTTAATTTCCTTCTAGTAGATTGATTCTTCCTAAAAAAAGTAACAATTAAGGACGTTCCTCCGCATAGTAGTGGGTAGAAAATAATATTTCGAATAACTAACAGTTCTCTGTAATTTGAGCCTGACAGTTTCCAGTAAAAAACTGTCTATTATTAGAATATTACTGCTATCTGTTATCTAAAATTAGAACAATCATCAACTTTCACAATTTTTATATCGACAAATTATAGAAAAATTAAAATTATATCGTGGATTCAAATCAAATTTCCTCATTTGTACCCGGCGCCTCCACCAAAATTTAACGATATTGCTTATAAGATTTATATGATGATTATAGGAATAATGATAATGCTAAATTGTAATTAATAATCAATTTGGTATTTTTATTGTTATTAATTCGAGGCGGCTACAATAAAATCATTGAGACCGGTTATCGATCGGAGGATTTCTTGGTTTTTCTTTTCATATGAAAATTCGGAACGTAGGTAGAGTGTAACGTGACGTAATAGAGAAGTGGAAGGCCCAATAATGATAACAGCATGGTGCGCCCCAGTATCGTCGTCACCATCATTCCTCTGCGGCAATACCAAATGATTTTCCTCCGAATGAACACTGACGTCAGACACATTCAATTGGGTTACCAGGGTAACGATCGCTGATGGTGGTAGAGGTGGTTGTGTGTGCGGGTGCATTTAATGCAGCCAAACCCCCGAAATTCACCCCCACACTATCATTAACAACCACAAAAGAAAATCGACCAAATAATCTGGATTTTAACGCAAATCCAACACCATTATTTCAATTAGCAAGGATTACAATAAATTATTTCGGGGGATAAAACTAAATAGATATTTCCCGATAAAACAACAAAAATAATAAATATATGTAGATATATGCATATCTCAATGTAGTTGATCGGTTGGTGGTAGTGGTGGTGGTAGCGGCGTCGGTGGCGTCGTGGCGCAGGCTTGTGACGTCAAAAAACCGCCTCCACAGTTAGTCAGGCTTTTGGTGATACATTGAGAGAATGTACTACAAATGGGGTTGTCAGTTAATTCGGCAAAACGGGTTACATTCACAAATTGTAAAAATGCCTGTGATAGTGTCCTGTTATCGTTCATCGATTAGTTAAGAAGATCGAATAAATACGAAGAAACGGACGATTGAAGCGTCTCCATTGATAGAAGAAGAATATCAGGGAATATTTGGTGAGTTTTGTTTTTGAATTTTTTTTGTAAATTGGTAAAATTGTCGGCTAAAATTGTTTACAAATCGTATTGTAAGTGGTGTAAGATTTTGACATTTCGCTACCATGTCATAGACAGATTCGTGAATGAACGAAGCGGATAGAGAAGATATGATATATGGAAATATAGGTGAAAGAAGAGATAGAGATGGAGAAAGTATAACACATATAATGGATCAATACACAGAATGCTGGATCTTGGATACCGTTGCTGAGCTGTAGGCGATACAGTTACATATTTTTGTTTATAATAATCTATTTTTTATCACCACAACAAATCAACAACAACAATCGACAATAATTAGGCCCGTTTTATTGATGATAACAATAACGATAACGGTGACATTGATAATTTTCCATTCAAGATATCACACAATTCTTGCTCACTTTTACTGTTATCATTCGGCATAAAAACCGTAATTATTACAACTATTTAATAAATGGTCAATATTTTTATTGTAAATCTAAATGCATCCCCAATATTATCAGTAACATTACCATCATCATCTTTAAATAGGGGTATTTTTAGATATTCCATTCTGACGCTCGTTTCATATCGATTTCATTTTCAATATATAGGTCATACTTTGAAGAACTTGACAATTTTAGAACTCTTCAATTCCTCTCGACTATAAATCGCCCCTTATTCCTATCAGAACCAACATCAATAACAGTTATACAACGATATTTAATTTTTTTTTAATACAAAAAATCCAGTTGGAACAGATGTGGCGAAATCCACCATCTGTTGCTGGAACTTTTTAAATTTCCACCACCATCTAGTGGTTGAAATATCCGAATTACAATTCTCTTTTCCACATCCAGGCAATGTCGGTGGATGAACGGGTGGCGCGTAGTGTTGCCTTAGAACAGGCCTACGTTCACGATGTTTACGAACAGTTCTACGACAACCCTAGAAGTCGGCTGTGGCCGAAAGTACAACAATTCCTACAAGACCTCGAACCTGGCTCGTTAGTTTGTGATATAGGTAAAATAATCTAATTTCAAATATGTTTATTATAAAATTATATTTAAAGGTTGTGGTAGTGGTAAATATTTAAACGTAAACACTTCGATTTATAATATGGGTGGTGATAAATCGATGCGTTTGACTGAATTAGCCCGCGAGAAAGAGAATGAGGTATTTTCTGTTATTATTAATGAGGATTTTGAACGAAATTTGTTGATTTTAGGTGTTAGTTTTGGATAATTTAGCACTACCGTATCGCGATGAAAGTTTGGATGCTGTCCTATCAATCGCTGTTGTCCATCATTTAGCTACAACCGAACGGCGGATTTGTGCTTTAAGAGAATTGGCACGTGTTCTAAGAATCGGTGGACGTATCATTATATCGGTATGGGCAATGGAACAAAGCCATCGAAAATTCGAATCACAAGACGTTCTAGTACCGTGGCGACGACCGAAACATTTAAGTACACCCAGTTTAGAATTGACATCGACAACGAATACGTCTGAAGATGATTGTTGTATGCCGCCATATCACGCTTACACTCAAACTTCGGATAGCGATTCGAATCGTTCATTAAAGTATTCGTGTTTTGAAATAATTGAATTGTTGTTGATATTTTGTGATTGTAGATTGAAGAATTTCGGCCGTAAACGCGGCAAAACACGCCATAAAAGCCGTTCGATAGATCCATGTCGTAATTCATCGCCGAGTAGTTCCAGTCTATCCAGTCCAAATGAGACGTGCTATAGTTTCGTTAGGCGTGCATTACAGAAATTAGCGGGCAGTGGACGGCGGGTTAGTGGTATACATCGGCCATGGTTTCTGGATGGTTGGAGTGCATGCACTAAAGAATCATCACGTCAACCACAACACCACCAACAACATTATAATAATTGTGCAAACTGTGATTGTTGTGAATGTAACGAAAATATTCAAGATTTACCGATTGAATTGCGCCGTATCGATGATGTTGATGATGCACTACAACAACAACGTTGCCGCAGACAAACATTCCCATCATCACAATTAATTAACGATATAACGACTAATCTTAAATCGAAGAGTATGACTAACATCAAAACTGCCGAAAATTGTAGTAATAACCATAATAATAATAATATTAATAAAAGTAATAGTAATCATAGTAATAATAATGATAATAATTCTAATGATAACAATAATAATAATAGTAATAATAATAGTAATATATCTTCACAATCGGATACTGTTAAAATTGTGAATGAACCAACAATAGAAGTGGATCATTCGAAAACGATAAAATTATCAAAACCGAAATTAGTGAAACAGAAAAAATCAATTTGTGATGATGATGATGATAATACTGAAAATAATATTAACAATAATAATAATAATACAAGTAATGATAATGACGATGATGATGACGAGGCATTAGATCAACCAACTGATATGAAAATAATAATAAGAACTTTACCCGATTTTAATGTGTTGCATGGCTATAATCATAATAATAATAATACTAATCATCATAATAACATTAATAAACGTAATAATCGTGGTGGTGTATTTAAACAACATTCGTTAAATGAAGAATTAATGTCAACGGAACGTTTAAAAGAGAAAGAACGTGTACGTAAAAATATCCAAAAACAGACATCATTAAATGACGATTTAATTTATCAAAGAAATCTAAATTTTGATACATTTAAAGAGACCATTTTTTCTGTATCATCAACATCAAAGCGCTTCCAATTAATTAAGACGGGTTTTACAAATAAAATAAAAAATTCGACAACAAACATAGAGAAAGTTACTAGTAATTCGTTTAAAAACGGTTTTGTACGGATGTTTCAAAATTGGAAAAGTAGTGAATTAATACCGACAACAATAGAACAACAACCAAATGATAGTGATAATAACGATAATAACAATATTAAAAGAACTGTTATTGACGATAAAAAAGACTCTAATATTAATAGTAATAGTAATATTAATACTAGTGGTAATAATAGTAATAATAATGAACGTCGTCCATCAAAAGAGGATGGTTCGGATTCATCAAAAGATAGTAGTTTACAAAGTGATACTAGTGTAGATTCAGAAGATTCATTTGCTTCAGTAATATTTATACCGAAATCTGATCCAATGTCACCAACATCATTATCACCAGGCCCAATTTCACCGAGAATCAAAAATAATAATCTAACATCAACATCATCAATACCGAATTCACCACGAATCAAACAATCATCATGTCCAACTAGTCCACGTATTAAACAAATGCCATTAACTGTATATCCGTTAACAAAACAATTAAGCTCACCGAAACCATCAACAAATACCGATTTAATTGTATCATCGACAAAAACATCATCTGAAAGGGACCAGTTTAAAGAAAGTACAACCCAACAACCACCACCACCACCACAACAACAGAAAATTAAACAAACACTAGCACAAAAATACTCTGTACCTCAAATACCGAAATTTAAACAAACCAGTTTAAATACACCAAAAATTAATAGTACTACCACTACTACTAGTACTAGTACTACAACTACTAGTACTACTACTGTTGTTGATAATAATGATAGTAATAGTCCTGAGAAATCACCAATAGAAATGTCTGATACGAGAAATGAGAGACTGAAAAAAATCAAAGAATTATTAACCCAAAAACCCGGTTTTGGTGTACGTACAAATAATTTAACAACAAATAAAACAACACATTATCCATTTGTTAGACATTCATCTATAGCAACAAATGGTAGAATTGAAGCTATAGCAAAACCATTACCGAAACTATTATCATTAGAATTATTCAATCCGGAAACTGATGATAAAGATAGTGATTCTAGTTGTGTATCATCACCTGATTCTATCGATAGTGTAATTAATGTACGTACAGATGATAAAAGATATGAATCGATAACAACAACAAAATTTAAATTTCCATCACCAACAACACCAACAACAAAACAAATGACATTATTGGAAGCGGCAGCTGATGTTGCCAACACGTTAGATGAGGCTGTTGATAAAGTGATCAAATCTAGTCCACAATCGAAACGGAAATTACAATCACAAGATGTATTAACAATAATGCAACGAAAATATCCATCAACCGATACAATACCGCTTATAAATAATAATAAAAATGGTAAAAATCGTGATAATAGTGGCCCATCGTGGGACACAGAATGTCATAGACATTTAACTGATTTTGCCGATAAATTAAGTGAGAAATTATTGAAAGAAATCGATCAATATCAAGAGAAGAATAAATCGTTGTTATTATCAACAACATCATCATCATCGACATCGTTAAATTCAATTGATAATATCAATGATCCTTATATATACCGTTTAAGTGAAGAATTAGACGATTTATCAAAATTAAGTGCTGAAATACAGAAACAAAATGAATATTTAGCAAAATTAAGTGCTAGTGATAATCTATTCATGAATAAATGTCGAAAATGTAATAACCAAATTGATAATTGTTCATGTCCAACATCTAAAACAATATCAAATAATTACGGTAATAACGATAATAGCTCTAATATTAATAAAAGTGATAGTAGGAGTACTAACGGTAATAACAGTAATGAGAAATCTGATAAGAAATTGCTAGTAAATCAAAATAATATTGAAAAATCATCAACAAACGAATCATTGAATAATTTAGAAAAAAACGATGATTGTAGTTCAATAAATGGGAAATTATCAATTAGTAGGAATTCGATTAAAATGGGCACATCGACTGACTCCTGTGATTCAGAACGAGGTGAGTTTTATTTATCGAATTGCCCCTTCTGGAAAATTGTGTTTAAAAATTAGGAAATTACGACTTTTTAGCACTACCAGTTTTAAAATGTTAACCATATTTACCTCTTTTCTCGTGTTTTTGTACATTTATTTCATTTAATCCTGAAATTAGCTGAAATATTGCAAATTACTGTAACTAAAACCCAAAAAAACTTAAAAAATTGATCATTCGATTGTTAGGTTAACTTTTTGACAAACAATTGATTAACAGTAGTGCCAACTTTGGAAATATAAATCACACCAATTTTTCCAACTATAGTTTCAAATCTGTAATATTTAAATGTTTTCTATAAAATAGTCGGAAAATAATACAAACCCTTCATATTTTGCACATTTTATAATTTTTTGTTTATAAAAACAATCAACTGCAATTTAGGGAATTTTATGACAGTTGGTACTGTTACAAAACTAACGAAATTTTATCGTCTTGTGATTTCATTGTGCATAAAATTTAAATCGCAACTAAGAGATGTCTTTTTTCAATTATTCCAATAAAACACTACAAATATTGTAAATAAATTAAAATAAATTAAAATCTGACATTTGAACATAACCTAAAAACAAACCAATTTCCCTAACCTGAAAAAAATAAATGTCACTAGTGTTTCCAGCACAAGGAACAAATTCAAAATTGCCCAATTCAAGACTGTTTCTAGTGCCGAAATACGCCCATAAAACTCTACAAGTATCATAAATATAAATAAAATAAATCAAGTATTGAAAAAAATGAGTTCCCGTGCTGAAAACACGCTCGAAATGGGCCAATTCGCGACTGTTTCTAGTGTCGAAATACGTCTAATTTTTGTTATAATTGCTTTTCAGGTAGTAGTACTAATTCGATCTTATCAAGTATAGCAACATCGATTAATTTCGGCCAATCGATGGAATCAACAGATGGTTCATCAGATAAATGTAGTGGTGATAAAGATACAAATTCAATTAGTCGTTATAGTGATGATGGTGGTGGTAGTACGGCCTCATTAATATCATGTCCTGAATGGAAATCAATTAAAACAACAACAAAATTATCAATGAATGACGGTGATACTACAACTAATAATATTAATAATAACAGTAAAGATAATAAAGCGATAAAAAAGGAACCTTCAAGTATTAGTTTGAATAGTGATCCATTATTATCAACATCAACAACAACAACATCAACAACAGCAACGACAACATCATTAAAACGACGGGATAAATCAATATTGTATAGTGATACATCACAGGATAGTTTACCATCGGATAATACAGGCGGTGAAATCACTTATCATCGTTATTATCACGTGTTTAAAGAAGGTGAATTGGACCAATTGATTGAGAAATATGTTGAAAATTTACACATAATCTCATCGTATTATGATCACGCTAGTTGGTGTATAATTGCTGAGAAAGTACAAGTCTGGACCATCTGACCTGTTCTAATCATTGTTAGTTATATGAAATTTTAAATAAATTTAGACGAAACAAACAGGAAAAATTGGGGATGAAACGAAACTAAGTCAAAGCACAATTGTAAATAGGTGTTCTTATCTTTAAAATTATAGTTTTTCTGGCAAATCACCAAGTCTAAGGCTGAGGACCATTTTCAATTTCTCTCTATTATTATTATTAATAATGGAAATTTTAAAAGAATTGCACAAATTGATGTTTCCATTTTAAAATCAACCAATTTCCGGACCTTAACCTTCGACTATTATCGACTCTTTCATACGCCTAGTCATAATCAATAACAAAATTATAATAACTACTAATGATAATAGTAATGATAATAAAGATAATAACCAAATAGTAAAGCCTGCTATTTGCCTAACTTCATTAGAATTAAAAAACGGTTAGAATTCGATTGAAAGGACACAAACATAAGCAGAAAATCTATTACGGAAACGTTCAAATTATTTCAAACAAACTTTACTTAAGCTCAAATTTATTACAGAAAGATGTCTGTGTTTATGTAAGAATTAGCCGAACAGAAAAGATGAGAATTAGCTCTTGTATATTTTTTATACAATTTAAATTTTGAAAAAATAATTAATTCGTCGCCATTTCTAAATCTTAACAAAAAGATTGGAAATGGTATTAAGAATAATTATTGGCAGAAATTTAGTTAGAATCGATTTATTTCAATATTTTGTATTCTATACAGAATGTTTCGTTTTAAAATAAACAACGTTTGCGGTGTTGTTTCGAGACGAAATTTTCTGTAATTTAGAAAAAATGGCAACAAAAAGATACAATCAATATTTTTCATATCGTTTCCGTGTTATTTATCCCTCAATTAAACTTAAATAGAGATTAATTAAAGAAAATTTGAGACAAATAATATTTAAGTAATAATAAAAATCGTAATAATAATGAATGAATTGTATGAGACTTTTGTTTTGTATCATTTAATTTCTTCCAATTTAATTTAATTCTATAAACTAACAAATAAAATAAATAATATTTTATGTATAATAATATAAAGATAATAACAATAATAATAACAAATTTAAAACTACACAAATTATATTGAAAGTATTAAACTTTGTGCCTGTCCTATTATGGTGATTTTGATACTTGAGTAGTATTCAACGAAAATATTGAAGAAAACAATAAAATTTACGCAGAAATCCTTTAAAATTAATAATCATACTAATAATAACCAACCAAATTTGGTGTGAAATGTATTCTTCATTCTATTAAATTTAATTAAGAAATTAATAAAAATCAATTTGCATTCGAATTGTTGTGTTTAATAAAAACTATATTCAAGTTTTGTTTGATTCAACCTCGATTTGAAGATATTGTTGGCGCTATTGACAACAATGCGACATCGACAAATTTGAACGTGTACGTCCGCCTTTACGCCGGATTATAAGCGCATGCGCATTAGAGTTCCTGCCGGTTTACTTGACGTTTGTGTTGAAAAAATTTCCCAAAAAATCCACAATCATCCATTAATTGTTTAATTAAAAATAATAATCAACAATGGCTGCATTCCCGGGAAGCATAGCCTTCGATGAGTACGGCCGTCCTTTTATTATCCTGCGGGATCAAGAGAATCAAAAGAGATTGGTCGGGATTGAGGCGTTGAAGGTGAGGTTATGTTTGTTTAATTCGGTGACATTTCGCTCGATCACCTGTTTGGAATTTTCGAGAATTATTGCAGTTTTCGATGAAAATCGCCTGAAATTCGGGTGGATCATGATTGTAATTCGGTGGAATTTTCTTAATTTTCCAGTCGCACATTTTGGCAGCCCAACAAATTTCCTCGACGATTCGTACGTCTCTAGGGCCGAAGGGTTTGGATAAAATGCTCGTATCGCCCGATGGTATGCTTGTTAATTACACAAAAATTTGATTTATTTTGTGGATTAATTTAGGTGATGTTACTGTAACGAATGATGGGGCAACGATTTTGAAAAATATGGATATCGATCATCAAATCGGTAAATTATTGGTGCAACTGTCGCAATCTCAAGACGATGAAATCGGAGACGGTACCACCGGTGTTGTTGTGTTAGCTGGGGCTTTGTTAGAACAAGCCGGTACGCTTTTGGATCGCGGTATACACCCAATTCGTATCGCTGATGGTTTCGAGATGGCGTGTCAAGTTGCCGTTCAACATTTAGACAAAATCGCCGAATTATTCCCAGTATCCGCCGATAATATCGAACCATTAATTAAAGTAGCTAAAACAACATTAGGATCGAAGATTATCAATAAATGCCATCGGCAAATGGCTGAAATTGCCGTTAGTGCTGTATTGGCTGTTGCTGATTTAGGACAAAAAGATGTTAATTTTGAATTGATTAAAGTTGAAGGTAAAGTTGGTGGACGTTTAGAGGATACAATGTTGGTTAAAGGTGTTGTTATCGATAAGACAATGTCACATCCACAAATGCCGAAAGAATTAAAAGATGTTAAATTGGCTATTTTAACATGTCCATTTGAACCACCAAAACCGAAAACTAAACATAAGTTGGATGTTACAAATGTTGAAGGTTTCCAAGAGTTGCGCCAATACGAACAAGATAAATTTAAAGAAATGGTAATTCACCAAATTAATACAGGGTGTGTCACGACTATGGGCCGTTAGATATGTTTTAATTGAGGGAAATTTCAGAGTGAGCCTAGTGTTTCTGAAATTTAGTATGCACTCGTTTTTCCAGCTGAACTACATCTGGAAACTGAATGGTATATTTTTTATTCCATATTTAGATTCTATGATGAAAATTAAATGAACTTTGATAACATGACCTATGGTCTAGCGTTAATAGTTTTTCAGGAATTTTGACTTTCTGAAAATTTTGATTTTATAGTGTTTGATAGAAAAATTCATATGTTTGAAGATATCGTTGATAGATGATCCAAATTTGGACCTCAAATACTTCAAGCCAGATTTTTCAGAAATTAATTATATTTCAGCATTTAGCCGAAATAAATTTTTCTTTCGGCCAATTTTCAAAACGCAATATCTTTCTTATTTTAAATGGAACGGTATATTTTTCTTTACACGGTTGNATTTTGCTAAGCCTCCTATGCATTTCTGTATAGACGAATTATTAAGTCATAGACAACTAGACTAGTCAGTTTCAGACTGGGGAGAAAACCATTGAAAATCGAAAATTTGAAATAACGGGAAAACTATCAGCGATAGGTATAGGGAATGCTAATACAGTTCGATGCAGAATTTTTTTCTCTATCCAACTGTGTAAAGAAAAATATACCGTTCCATTTAAAATAAGAAAGATATGGCGTTTTGAAAATTGGCTGAAAGAAAAATTGATTTCAGCTAAATGCTGAAAGATAATTCAATTCTATAAAGTTTAGCGTAAAGTACACAATTTAAACTATTTGATAATCAAATTTGGATTGTTTAGCAATAATATTTCCAGATATGATTTTTTTAATGAAGCACTACAAAATCAAAATTTTCCGAAAAATTGAAAATTCCTGAAAAACTATTAACGCTACACTATAGGTCATGTTATCAAAGTCCATTTAATTTTTATCATAGAATTTAAATATGGAATAAAAAATATAGCATTCCATTTAAAATAAGAAAGTGGGGTGCATGCACTACCCCATACACCGGGGGTTAATAGATCAACGAAAATATTTTTCAGATGTAGAAAAACGAGTGCATACCAAATTTCAGAAACTTTCATCAATTAGAATTTCTTATACTTGTAATAGGCCAACCACTTGGCTCACTGTATACCGGGGGTTGATAGAGCAACGAAATTATTTTTAAAGGCAATTCGGGTAAAATTCTTTGAATTGAAACTGCTCCCTAGCGGTCCATCGTCACGACACATCCTGTATAATAAACGATAATTATAAATATCCATTTTAGGTTGATATGGTAAAGAAGGCTGGAGCAACTCTGGCGATTTGCCAATGGGGCTTCGACGATGAAGCCAATCATTTATTATTACAACAAAATCTACCGGCTGTCAGATGGGTAGGTGGTCCTGAAATTGAATTAATTGCTATAGCTACCGGTGGTCGTATTGTGCCACGTTTCGAAGAATTAAGCGTTGACAAATTAGGTACAGCCGGTTTAGTTCGTGAAATTGTCTTTGGTACAACCAAAGATCGTATGTTGGTGATTGAACAGTGTTCAAATTCCCGTGCTGTTACTATTCTAGTACGTGGTGGTAATCAAATGATTGTTGAAGAAGCTAAACGTAGTCTACACGATGCTTTATGTGTTATAAGAAGTTTAGTACAAGAACCTAGAGTTGTTTATGGTGGTGGTGCTGCGGAAATTTCTTGTAGTCTAGCTGTTGCTGAACAAGCCGATCAATTAGCATCATTAGAACAATACGCATTTAGAGCATTTGCTGAAGCTTTAGAAACAATACCGTTAGCATTAGCTGAGAATAGTGGTCTATCAGCGATGCATGTATTAGGTGAAATTAAATCGAAACAAGCATCAACTAAAGATCCAGCTTTAGGTATTGATTGTATGAATACTGGTAATATAAATATGCGCGAACAGCATGTTATCGAATCGTTGAAATCGAAACGACAACAATTATTCTTGGCAACACAATTGGTTAAAATGATATTGAAAATTGATGATGTTCGATCACCGAATGATGGACAAGGATTTTAAAATTCTCAATTTGTTTTCGTAACAGTTGCTTTGTATTATTACATTTTATAATTTGCGAAATTCACACCATTTTAGTAATCTGTCTTCTATTTAATTCATTAATAAAGATATTAATACACTAAAATCATCATTTTATTCGAATCTGTACAAAGTTCTTTTACGTAATGTTTACGTTACAACAAACGCAACGCAATCGGTCTATGACTCATGATTTGCGCTACACATACCCATCTTCATTAAAACTATGGGCTACTAAGTTTCGATAACGCGTATCATTTCAATTGTTATCGTATTCAGATATAAACTGTATTTTTGGAAGAAATTGATAAACATAACCTCACTGTGTATCGTCCATCAACACTGAAACGTAGTTTGTATCATTTTGGTAAGATCAAAGCTTTCTTGTTTATAAATTTTAAATTGCAAATGTAAATCCTAAAGTTGAAAACTGCCGTTCAAGGGGCGAATTTCTGCAAACTTCCAACGGTGGTAATCAACAGAAATCCACCTTTATCGAGTATCAATTGGGGTGGATTCCTTTATTTTGCACGTTTCTTTCTAGGCAATATGAGCAGACAACCGTACAATTATGGTGCTACATCATCAACAGAGATCAGTTTTGCTGGCGCTAAACAATCGCCAGAATTCAATAATTTATGTGATAACGTCGTTACGAACATCTACACAATCAATTCAAGTCTAAAACAACTGGACAATGCTCTAAAAACTATAGGAACAAAACGTGATAATCAAGGCTTAAGAAATACAATGTAATTGTTGCGACTGAATTTTATCAATTTTAAATCCATCTAAATTTGTAGACATGTAACTCAATTGAGTACGAATCAAATTGCTGCTGTTACAAGCAAAGATATCCACAAATTGAAACAATTAGTCACCAAAGGTGATAAACAACAACAATTACAAGTGGAGAAATTGGAGGACAATTTCAAGGAAGCAATCAACCGATATCATTCCCTACAAAAAGTAATAAATTCTAATCAATTAAAGCTAATTATTAATTCGAAATTTGTAGGATTTAGCAAACAAACAGAAATCGAATCTGTTAGTTTCGGTGAATATCGAAAACGAACAAGCTGAAGATGATGAAGACGCCGAAAAACAACGCCAAGCACAAGCAACCAGAGAGATGGCTTTCGAACAGGATATGCTATTAGAACGTGAATCGCGAATCAAACAGATAGAAGCTGATATATTGGATGTTAATGAGATTATGAGAGAATTAGGATCGTTGGTGCATGTACAAGGCGAAACTATCGGTATTTGTTGATGAATTCTATCGATAGATTTGATTAAATCCGTATTCTTTATAGATACAATCGAGAATAGTATCGATCATACGGCTGGTAATGTTGAAGAAGCTACTGAACAATTAGTAACAGCAGCCCGTTATCAGAACAAATATAGACGAAAGTTATTAATTTTGGTATTGATTGGTGTTATTATTGCTGCCGTATTAATCGGTATTTTAGTTTCACAATTGAAAAGTTAATTACTATTATGATTAAATCAGTCTTAATCGTAAAGAATAAAAAGATTAAGTACTGTTGATATACGTTATCTATACGATTTATTATTATTTACAATGTATTTTCTTCTTATGTCTGTATATTTATTAAACTGTAATAATTGATTTTATTTCGAAATTGGCGCGCTCTCTAATCGGTTGGTACTTCTGCTATATCAAATAGGCTGCAAGAAGTTGGCCATGGAAAGATTTCATAAGTCGGACAGTTTGCCGGTAATGCAGTTAACTATTTTTTGTATTTGAAAAATTGAGCGCTTTGTTGATTTTTAGGCTTGAATAAATTTTCCAAAATGAAATAATTTAATTTTCCCGAAATAATCGAAATAATTACTTTTTGTTGAAATAAATCTCAACAAAGTGCGATATGAATAAAGCTACATGATGTAATTTGATTATGGCCAACTAGAAAATACGATTATCAATAGTTAAAATTCAATGTCTGCTAGATTTTCCATGAATGGGCTGTAATGATGGGCCAAGTTGCGGTTTTTCAGTAGCAATGTCACTGCTATTGCTACATTTTGTGTAATACAGGCAACCAATTATTAATTTATATTACACAATATTAGTTAGTTGCCTATATCACACAGTAAATTGTGGAACACTAATAGTTAATTGCATGTATTATACTAAATGTAACAATTGTAGTGCACTGCTACTTAAAAATCGCAACTTAGTCCATCAGTAATTGCAATTGATGGCCTAACTTGTGATTTTTTATTAGCAGCGCTATCGTTACTACTATATTAGTGTAATATAGGCAACCAACAATTGACGTGTATTATTGGTTAACAGTTGATTGCCTATATTGCACCAATAACTTGTCAGTACCAACCTAAATTTCCATCGGATCAAATTTACCAAATCCACCTTTGTTTTCTTTGACTTTTTGCGAAATTTTCCCAAGCACATGTTGCGAAATATAAACAAAGATTGCGCATTTGCCCATATTGGGTGTTTGTGCGCAACAGAATTTCCTTTCAATAAATGCGCAGTCGTATATTTTTTGTTATTCATTTACGTATATCAACCCTGTCTCAATCAAGTTAACTCTGGTCGAGGTCAACTGTTTAAAATTACCAGCTGTTCTTCACACACATACAGGCACACATACAGATTTACACAATCACAGCCATCTTTTTTTAGTCGATTTATTTGTTGTTATCATTATTGGAAATTTGGACAATTTTGATAAAAGTGGTGTGAATTTATTTGGTGTGTGTTAATATTGTTGGAAATAAAAAAAAACAACAAGAAAAAATTGAATGGCCATTGACATTGTGATTTTATAAATAGAAATTCAATTGTTTTCTTTCTGTTGTTTTTTTGCGAGTTTCTTTGTTTTTTTTTTGGTTTAATTAAAATTAATTGTAGGTTTAGTTGAAAAAATTGATAAGATCTCTATCAATCGTCATGTTTCTAGCTGATATGCATAAATATAACGATAATTACGCATGACGTAACTGAAATCATTTTGGAGGCGATTAATTGATAACAATCGTAGTGATCGGTGATAATTATTGATGTGTAATAATATTCTACAACGTTATCAATTTTTTTATTTTGATCTCTACGAAACGATCAACATCGATACATCTTTTGGGTTAGTACAATAAGAGAAAGAACAAGAAAAATTCTGGCCTCTAGCAGTGACACATCCGGGGACGGTGAACCGCCTCGTAAACGAGCTCGAACTTTCAATAATTCGAATATTAACAATAATACAAACAATAACAATAATAATAACAACGAACAAATGCAATCGAGTAATGGTTGTGTGATGAATGGGGCGCCGAATTCGGCGAACGCCCCCAACGGTACAGAAGCCGAAAATGGACACGACAACACCACTGAAGCCCTACAATCAGCTGTTACTTTATCACAAACCAATCAAGATATCGTCCGGTTGATTGGGCAATATTTGAAAAATGAAGGATTATTGTAAGCATTTATGTCGAGTCATTTTAGGTTAGAATTATAATTTTAGAAATTAACATTTTTCTAGGCGTTCAGCTGAGATTTTAATGGCCGAATCCGGTTGTCGTTTAGATCATCCAGCTGCCGGTAAATTCCGTCAACACGTCATGGATGGTGATTGGACAAAAGCCGATCACGATCTGCAAGAATTGCGACCGTTGATTGGTTCATCGAATAGTCTAGTTGTAATTCTAGTGATTATCACTCTAATTGGTGATTATTGATTTGTTATTGTTGTAGGAGATGAAATTTCTATTATTAGAACAGAAATATTTGGAATATTTAGAAGATGGACGGGTTTTGGATGCTTTACATGTTTTACGTAATGAATTAACACCGTTACAACACAATACAGCTAGGGTGCATCAATTGTCTAGTTTTATGATGTGTTCAAGTACCGAAGAATTACACGAACGTACTAATTGGTAAATTTTCTATACCATTATACAGAGAGAGCCAAGAGATCGGTTTATTAGAAGTATAAGTTCTAATTGAAATTTCTTCATTAAACTATCTCTAGAAAATATTTTCGTTCCATCAACCCTCTTATACTATAAATGTGCCAGTCTCGTGGCTCATCCTGTATATGGTTTGTTCATAACTATCCACAGTCAACTTTGACTTAAAATTTTAAAAAAATTGCGTGATTTGAAGGGCTGGAAAAGGTACAAAATCCCGTACAATTCTAATGGATAAACTACAATCATATCTACCACCAAGCATAATGTTACCACCAAATCGTTTAATAACCTTATTGAATCAAGCTTTAGAACTACAAGTGTTACATTGTAGCCACCACAATACAAAACAATCGATAGATATAACGAATACAACATTATTAATAGATCATTGTTGTGATAAAGATTCATTTCCTATACATACAATACAAATATTAAACGATCATTGTGATGAAGTTTGGTTCTGTCAATTTTCACCAGACGGTTTGAAATTGGCGACCGGTTCTAAAGATACAAACGTCATTATATGGGACGTAAATCCGGAAACGTGCACGTTAACATTAAGGAAATTCTTAGAAGGTCACAATTACGGAGCATCGTATATAACGTGGAATCCAGATTCGACACATTTGATAGCTTGTGGACCGGAAGAAAGTCCAGAAGTTTGGTTGTGGAATATTGAAACGGAGAAATTCTTAAAAGTATCCCAATCGCCAGAAGACGCTTTGGCTTGTTGTGCATGGCATAAAGATGGCAATAAATTTGTCGTACGTTCTATTTTGTAGACAATAAACAATTTTAATTGTTAATTTGTTAGGTTGGCGGTATTCGCGGCCATTTCTACCAATGCGATATGGAAGGAAACGTTTCGGATTCTTGGGAGGGTGTTCGTGTTAACGGTCTTTGGTGTCGTAAAGATGGCAAAACTGTAATCGCTTCAGATACACACCATCGTATTCGTGGATATGTTTTTGAAGAACTCTCAGATCATCCAATGTAATTATTTCATTGTGTAAATGATTTAAATTTAGTGTTTTTTATTGTTGTTTAGTTTACAAGAAGACCATGCAATAATGTCGTTTACTGTCGATAAAACCGATCGTTTAGCTTTATTAAATGTAGCCACACAAGGTGTTCATCTATGGGATTTAAATGATAAATGCTTAATCCGCCGTTATCAAGGCGTTACTCAGGGACATTTTACAATCCATTCAACATTCGGTGGAGCTAATCAAGACTTTATTGCTAGCGGCAGTGAAGACAATCAAGTATACAATTAAATATTAAAATTATTGCCACATATCCAAAAAACTGTCATAATAATTTGGTCATATCAAAAGAGCTACTTTTAGTACAATTATCTATTGGTGCATGCTTTTTGATTATATGACAAAGTATTTTGGAGATGTGACAATAAAAGTTTGTTCACTGTATTTATATGATTTACCTCTTTAGGTCTACATCTGGCATATACGAAATGAACAACCTATAGCTGTATTAAGTGGACATACAAGAACCGTAAATTGTGTTGCATGGAATCCAGTTTATCCACAAATGTTAGTATCAGTAAGCGATGATTGTACAGTCAGAGTATGGGGGCCGAACGACAAGGTGCCTAAACCATCAGGTAATATTTTTGATTAATATTGAGAAAAATTGTACAATTTACGAGGAAAATAATCGAAATTTCAGTGTCTTCATCTAGTAATGAAACATCAAATAATAGTGCATGGAATGAGATGATATCATAGTGAAGTGTATTTAATTATTTAAATTTTTTAATTGAAAATCAGTAACGACAATGATGATAATAATAGTAATTTAATATTATTATTGTTATTATTATTAAAGACTGAAATTTTGAGACGATATAACATCATATACATATTTTTCAAATTATGGGTCTATTTATGTTTCTAAAATTTTTCGGATTAGAACTAAAATAATTTTTTTTTTCTAATAATCGTTTTATATATGAGTGTGTTTAATTTTATTCTATTTAGTGATATTAAAAAAAAAATTAATGTGATAAATCAACAACAAAGCAAGTCACATTTTCTTATGTTTGTCTTTCAAATTTATCAGTTAAATTTGATTATTATGCAGTAATCGATCGATGAATAAATAAATAAATTATACAGTAAATTTATAGAATTAATTTGTGTTAAATTTGATTTAGAAGAGGAAAATTAAAAACTAAATATTGTCATGTGCAGTATTTAAAACACAAACATATATTATTATTATAGAGATGTCTCGTTCTATTGTGTGAAATTGTAGCAATAAATTTTAAGAAATAATAATCGAATTAAATTGTAACAATAATTACATGGAATTAGCTATTAATTTAATAAAATCTAAACGCCATAATTGAGTATTTATAGAGCTACAATTAACTATTCTATTTGGATACAACATTATCACATTTAACAACTTTCTAGGAATTCGTATATTCTATTTGGATATATTTTCGATTTTAAATCTAAATAATTATTTTATATAGTTTATTATATTTGAAAATAGTTTATTAATTTTAAATAGAGAGCTACAGTTAACTGTTAAGATTTGGTGAAATTAATATCTGCCACTGTGGCAATACTGTTAACAATATAACCTCAAATTTGTAAGTTAATTTTCCTTACGGAAATTCGAAATAAAAATGGAAGAAAATTGTGCGAATTTCCACCCGATTATTAGTTCAATCCAAAAGATAGCCTTATACGAAACAAAATCGGTAAATAATTCAACAATTATTAAACTTTAAAATAATTCGATTTGTTTACAGAAATTCTATCTGGTAGGTTCGAATAACACACAGACACGGTTTCGTGTATTGAAAATTGATCGTTTCACACCCAAAGATCTGATAATTGACGACGACAAAACCGAATATACACCGGATGAGATTCATAGTTTGGTAAATATGATCGATTCAGGCAATCAACAACAATCACAATCACAGCAACAACAACAAAGGGGCATCGCTAAGATTATCTCAGCATTTGGTATAGTCGGTTTTATACGGTTCTTAGAAGGCTACTATATTATTTTGATAACGAAACGGCGTAAAATCGCCACTATCGGTTATCATACGATTTATAAAATCGAAGAAACTTCGATGATTTATATACCGCATGAGAGTGTACGTGTTGTACATCCAGACGAACAACGTTACGTTAAAATGTTCCAAAATATCGATCTAGCTAGTAATTTCTATTTTAGTTACAGTTACGATATAACGCACACTTTACAATACAATCTAGTCAATCCGAAATTATTTATACCGCGACGCGACGATACCAATGATGATAATGATGATAGAACAGCAACTTCAACGACCGATCTATCCGATATGATCAAAAATAGTAGCGATTATGGTATACGAACGAGTCCCAATCAGAAATTCGTTTGGAATTTCTATTTATTGAAGAAATTAGAAGAAAATGATATACATCCCGATTGGTTATTGTATATAATTCATGGTTTTATCGGCCAATCGAAAATTAACGTTTTCGGACGTTCAATATTGATAACATTGATAGCTAGACGTTCATCGAAATATGCCGGTACGCGTTTTTTAAAACGCGGCGCTAATACCCAAGGCGATGTCGCCAATGAAGTTGAAACTGAACAAATCGTCAATGATGCAACTAAATCATCGTTGAATTTGAATAATTTTACGTCTTTTGTACAATTGCGTGGTTCAATTCCGGGCAATTGGCGACAAGATATGGGTAAAATGGTAGGTAAACCGACTATTGTTGTCGATTTATTGGACCCATATTGTGAGATTTCAAGTAAACATTTTAACGATATTTTAAAACGATATGGTACGCCGATAATTATATTGAATTTAGTTAAACAGAAAGAACGGAATAATAAGAAACAGGAGAGTTTATTGAGTAATGAATTCTACAAAACTATCAAATATTTGAATCAATTTCTATCACCGGCTAATCAGATTATTTATAAACAGTTCGATATGGCAACGAAATTGAAATTGAATATTAATATAATGGAAAATTTGAATTTATTAACAAAGAATTGTATCAAAAAAATCGGAATCTTTCACAATATTGTCAATAAACAACACCAATTATTTAAACAACAATTATACGATAACCGTTACAATTTACAATGTGGAATAATTCGAACGAATTGTGTTGATTGCTTAGATCGTACGAATACAGCCCAATTTGCCATCGGTAAATGTGTTTTAGGTTATCAATTACACATATTGGGCGTATTTGATAAATTAGATATAGATTTCGATACGGATTGTATAAGAATGTTGGAATCTTTATACGAAGATCACGGCGATACTTTAGCTTTACAATACGGCGGATCGCAATTGGTGCACCGGATTAAAACCTATCGTAAAACATCACCGTGGACTTCTCAAGGCAACGATATTATGCAGACTTTGAGTCGTTATTATAGCAACACGTTTTCGGATGCTGAGAAGCAAAACGCTATTAATTTATTTCTCGGTGATTATCGCGAAAATTAGAAACTATTATTAGTAATTTTGTGATTTTAGGGGTGTTTGTACCAAACGAAAATGAGCCGCAAATTTGGGAATATACCAGTGATTACTATTTTCATCACAAATTAAATAATTGTGGTAATAATAAGAAATCGTTAACACAATGGTGGGATAGTGAGATAATCAAATATTTGCCATATTCATTGAATGATGTTAAAAAATCATGTTATGAAATTATACAAATCCATAATCGATACGATACAGAAATGATTGATGGTTTTATCGATTATTATCGCCCTTATGAATTGACAATATTGAATAATTTATATTTTTTTAATATCACAAATTCTATACGGGATTTTATGCCGAATTTTACAACCGATTATAGCCCGTTTATTCTCCGTATACGGCCAATTAGAAGACGCGAAGAAAATTACAATTATAAGAAAAACCCACAAGCGCATAATTGTAATAAAAATCCGAGTGTAACCGGACAAAGTTCCACCAGTTCGGCTACATCAAGTGCCAGGTTTTTTTCATTAATCAAAATATCGTTAATTATATCAATTTTATTGTAGTTCATGTGATGAACAATGCGATGATGAAATCTTAGATGAATTATCAAATCAAAATTCACAACAAACTAATGAAGAAACACAAAAAGCGATCACTTTCAAATCGTTATTTCCAACAATGTTAGAAGTCTATGGTGCTGAATTAAAAGAACCGAATCGCAATGATATTTTCTTGTATAAAAATTATGTATTGATTGGTAAGAAAGCGAACGGTACTACGAAACAGTTAATTACGCCAACAATTTCATCGGCACTATCAATGAAAGTGAAAAGTCAATTTTTAAATAGTGATAGTACGGTTAGTGTACAACCACCGAAAGTCGATCAAAATTCAATTGAAATCTATAAAAATTATGTAAAAGCGGGTAGAAATGGTTATGTAGAAACGAAATCGAATGATCTTCAATTGTATCAGGATTATGTGGATATGAAATTGAAAAATATTTAAATTTCGCGCGATGTTCATTATTGTAAGTATCGCTAGATGGCGCGTTTGTGATTGTAATTTAATTTCCAATTACTTTAAAATTGTGTGATAATTTAATTAAATTAATTCGATATATATTTAATTATAGTAGAATATTTGTAATGTTGTATAAATTAATGATTATTAAAGTTTATTGTACAGGAAGTGGCGCCATATTGCTTTCCCTGTAGTGTCGATAAAGCAGGCTGTCTTTTCCGGTTTTCTCTAGTGACGGTCACGTTTCTTCAGTGTAAGTTTAAACGAATTTTTCAAATATTTCTATATTTAAATTTATAAAAATCACTAAATTATTGTAAATTAATCAATTCTGTGCTATAATTGATAAAAAATTTATAATAATTTTTTAAGGGTATTATAAGTTGAGGTTATGTTGTTGATTCATTTGTTTGATTTCAGAAATCGTCACAATGCAAATTTTCGTGAAAACTCTAACTGGTAAAACAATCACATTAGAAGTTGAACCATCTGATACAATCGAAAATGTAAAAGCCAAAATCCAAGATAAAGAAGGTATACCGCCCGATCAGCAACGTTTAATCTTTGCTGGTAAACAGTTAGAAGATGGACGTACATTATCCGATTACAACATTCAAAAGGAATCAACATTGCATTTAGTTTTACGTTTACGTGGTGGTATTATTGAACCATCATTACGTATATTGGCACAAAAGTACAATTGCGACAAAATGATTTGCCGTAAATGTTATGCACGTTTACATCCACGTGCTACCAATTGTCGCAAAACTAAATGTGGACATACAAACAATTTACGCCCAAAAAAGAAACTCAAATAGATCAAGCTGTTTTTATACATCTGTAAAATGGATGATTTAATAATAATACACCATCATGGTTAATTGGTATTTGTTTTCTCCTTCCTTAATCTCCTTGAAAATCGTAATTACCGGTAAAAGTATGAATATTTAAATGGTAAAAGTTTAAAAAAAATTGGTTATGGATGAATTGTTGCTTTCATTTAGCTTCATTGATAGTTGAAGGATGAAATTGATTTCAATTTTTGTCAAATTTTCATTTTTATTAATAAAGACCGGAAAGAAACAATCGGTTTTTATACTACTGTTAGAATAAATTGCTCAAATCATTAAAACAAAATGTAAAACGTTCTCCTTGGTTTGTTTACGTGAGAATTTCTGTTGTGGTTTCGCTTCGAACGTTTAAAACGGACCTTTATTACTCTTACTACATATTACATTTTTAGATTATTTACATTTCCCTTCGTTGTACCGCTAGTAGACAAAACGGATTGATTACGCGACAACGTAAAATTATTGGTTTTATACAGTATGATTCAAACTTGACGCGGACTTGTAGAGATTAGTGTTTAAAATATTTGCAAGTATTCTGGTTAAATTGAAGAAGTTTTGGATTGTTGAAAGCAAATATTTGAAAATAATTAAAAAATCTAGGAATATCAGAATCGGAACAGAAAAATTATTCCAATTTAAAAGGTGATTTTAAAATTTTAAAATTGGTTAAAATTTTCAGCTCCTACCTGACGAACGAACACAAGCGGCAACGAATACATGAAAATTTCAGGTTGTAACGTTAAATCGTGCAAATAATCATACGTTCAAGTTCGAAAACTAATATAAGATTTTATAGGAAATCCCTGGAGATCATTTGACTAAAATTTGCACTATGTAGCTTATTGGGAAATTGGTCAAAATACTATCATTTCTGGCAATATCGCGATCTTAAAAGCGTATTATACACATAAGGTGACTCAAAATAGCTTCCTTTGTTTCTCTATTTTATTCTGCAATGGAGAAAACTCTAAAAAAATTGTGCCATTATTTAGCACCAACTTCCTAATGAGCCACGGGGTTAAAATTTTGTTAAAATGATCCCCAAGGATTCTATAAATCTTGAAAATATTTAGCGAATTCCTTATCGAACAATTGGGGTTTCATTAGAGCTAGGACAATTTGACTTTGAGGTGCGTTTTTTAAAATTAATCACTATAAAATCTAAAATTTATGAAATGTTAATATCACAATAAAATAAAAAGGCACAATTCAAATGTCAAAAATTGCACAATTATGAGCTATAATCGCGCATCACCCTGTATATTGTTTTACAGAATAGAAACAGTGCAACAGAGATGGCTAAATTGGGCCGTTCACATGTATATATTGTAACAGAATGCATCTATCTTCTTTCAATACACAAACACGTCCGTCGTGTATTGCGGACGACGGCGTCGTCGTCGTCTTTCGTATATTTTCAGCATCAACAGCAGCAATATAACAGAACGTAAAGTCAAAGTGGTAGAAGAGAGGACGAGTCAGTTCCCTATTGAACTGGCGTTTGGTAGAGTTATTAGAATTGTCGTTATTTCGTATAAAATTATCGAATTTTTTTCGTATTGTACCGATCACTGAACTATCCGGCATTTAAATTGATTGCACAAATCAATCAAGAAGTAAATCGAGTGATTGTGTGGTGATTCGTGATTATTTGAACTTTAAAGAGAAATTGTGAATTTCGGTGGATTATTTAAATTTTATTTCTAAATAGGAGAAAAATTTGAAGACAAGCCAGATTAAGCGTACAGTTGCAATAATCAAGTAAGCTTCAAATTTCGTTTATATTTATTTAAGTAGGAAAATTTTGTAAATTTCCACTCGGATTATTTTAATGATTTCGGAAAATCTCTGTTTATATAATTTTTCCTTTAATAATTCCCTTTAAATTACGGCGTTAATGATGGAGAAAGAAGAGTTTGCTTGAATGCACTCACTACTCGAGTATATTCACCTGTGTTTGTGTATAGGTAGATATACAACATGCACAAATACGACAACAAACACGTAGGTGTTTTTCCTGAGATAAAATTTATAATTATCGTTTTATTGTTTCAATTTTTCTGTCTTTGAGTTGCAATTGTTATAAGTCGATCGTTTTCGATTGTGTTGGGATAATCGAATTTTTCAACGGTTTCTTTCAAGTTTAAAAATTCCATGGAGACCGTTGAATTGTGTAAACTTTATTATAGTGTACACCTATGTGTATGGATACACACTATAGTAGAGTAAAACAGTTGAAGGTCGCCTTCTTCTTCTTCTGTAAACTTCTTCAAACAACAACAGTCCTCCTGGTTCGGCTGTCTGTACGATTTCAGACAGCCATAGTGATAATGATGGTGAAACTAATAGAAATAACGGTTGTTAAAAAGTGAAAAATTATTCAAATTAACGTTTTAGTCAACTGTTATTATCTATTAGAATAAACGAATTTCATCACACACTTGATTGAATAATAAGTTAATAACTAGTTGTCATAGAATAGCAATATATCTCGAAATATTCTTTTTCTATTCCTATATTACAACAATAAATCAAAAAAGAAAGACCAAAAAAAGACTGAACTCATTCACTTTTGATCCAAGTAGGCTGTTCACCTACTCACCTGTCTCTCTCCAAACAATTTTTCTTGTATAAGTCTATGCGTGTTATGCAATAGTGAAATTAGGGTCAAGGTCTCCAATTCGTTTGTTTTTTTTCCTATTGTTTTTTCAATTGTTATTCCTGTGATTGATTGTTTTTTCTAAACCACCTATCTTTAAAGGGTACTTATTACATTTATACTTGTGTTTCCGGGAAGGAAACCATTGAAAATCTCTCGAAGAACTGGGGGACGTTGAAGAACGTGCAGAAGAGGAAGAAGGGTGGTCAATATCCTGTCAGATCAATTATCAACAGGTTTAATGTTTAAAGCGGGACAGAACTAGAGTGTGAGAAAGAATGAAAGAGATAGAAATCGACCTATCTGGCTTAACATAAGAATTCAATCTTTAAAATCAATAGGGGGTAATGTCCTACTTATAGTGGTTACATAAACAGGATATAAGTGGTATAGAAATAATACGAAACTACCCCCATATAGGTTACAACATAGATATAGTTACACATACATGATTTAAAAACGTAGGTGGTTGGAATTCCGGCACACCTTGATTTATTTACTACAGCACAACTGGGGGAAAATAAGGGATGTTCTTTTTCTGTTTATGATAGCTACAACACAACAAAGTTGTAAAAGAAGGACGGGTTTTGAAAACAAACAAATTCCTTATCAATAATACCTATAACAATAAAAATTCTATCTTTGAATGGATGGAAGCATTACAACTAAAGTATAAGCGGCTTTTCTGGGGTTGTGGTTATCATTTTATCACGGAACATCTAGTGATTCAGGGCTGTGTACGAACAATCACAATAATTTTTGTCATATACAGGGTGTTTTATTAGCCATTAGTAGCGGGAATAGTCTTAAATGATTATTTATAAAATCCCAACTACTTGAAATTATTATAGATTCGATAATCAAGTGTTTCATGTAAATGTTCCTAATACTTATTAATTCCAAGACGATTTGGAAAAGATTCCAAGGGAACATTTAGCAAAATTAGAACTTTGTAGCTCATTGGAGAATTGATGAAAAACTGCTTTGATGTCGGGATTTTCACCAACCAATTGCACACGTATAACGCACAAAAATGACTAGAATATCGTTTTTCATCTTTGAAACCTGGGAAAACTTACTTTCCAAAATTGATTATGAATTAATTAATCCCGTTATTCCAGAATCCAGTGATGAAAAACCAAGAAAAAACTCTTTCTGCGGAATATTCTAGTTGTTTTAAAGTAAATTGCAAATTTTTTGACAATCAAGAGGAGCTGTTATATAAACTACGAAACACCAGGTGCAATTTCGATTAGTCTACTTTTTGATCAGGTTTTTGTATTTTAGGACGAACACCAAGTTTTTTATTGGATTTTGATAGAGGGAAAAATTTGAGATCAATCTACAAAAATATCTCCATATTTTCGAAATCTTGCCTAATAATAAAATATTTACGCTAATTTGATAACTTTTTCAAAGCGATGTCATGTTGGCATTAATTATTTATGTTTTGTTTTCAAGAGAATAAATATTATTCCAATTAAAACTCTATCAAATTCATTTTTAGCCAATTATTTTAATTCTATAAAAATATCAATTCTACGAAATCAGCTAAGAATTTTGTTTATTATTTAGTTTATTATCATCTGCGTATTGGCTTTTGAACTCAGGAAAATTTTCAATGAATGAAAATTGTAAATTCATAAATAAATAGAGAGAACATTTAATCAAATTAAAATGGCTTGAGTGGTATAAAATTGGTAAAAACTGTACAAATAGAGCTTAAATCTAAGCTTCATGCCATCAAAACTTCTTATAGGCCACATTCGTGAATTGCTCCGTATATACAATCTATATTTCAAAACAGATAGAGATAGATATAGTGCTCGTTTACTGGTTAAATTATTTAGAACAAATTACGGTCAATAACCAATCAAATTGAAGAAATCATTGAATTGATCAAATTACTTTGCTGTGATTGGTTAATCGATACAAAAATTCAATTATAAATGGTCGAAGATATTTGAATAATTAACGATATTATTTTGTTTCAGGCGTCCAAACTTTCAGCAATAATGGTAAGCAATACTGTTCTTATTAGAAAAAAATTACCACAATTATCGAGTAAATGATATATTTAATTGTTCATTAAACAGTAATAAACACAGAAGAATAAGAAACAATTATAAGGTCTTATCAAATCTTGTTGGCTTATAAATTTCACAATGAAAGTTTAAATGAAGATAAGTATTTCACAAGGGATATGAGAACTTTTATAGAGGTATATAAAAATAATAACACCCCCTATAATTGAACTGGACAAAGTTTTGTTTAGTTATACGTATACGAGAGTAACAGAGACAGGGGTTGTAGAATGAAAGGGAATAGAGTAGAGAAAACCGGGTGCGGTTGTTGAATCTCGCCATCTACCGGGTTGGTAATATCGATCCTAGCCAAACACACCAACACATACATACAATAAATACAGGGTGGATATCTCGAATATTGTATACAATAAGTCAGACAAGGAGAGATAGTTTGATATTTTACAAAGTTGAGAGTATTAATTATTTTGTAATTTATAAGGATTGAATTAGGTGAATAGGGCGACGAAAACTAGAAACTAGAATAGTGTGAGATTTAATTAAAAATCTAAGAAAAGTGTTAATTTATATTGAATCAACTGTTACAACCCTCAAATTTGAAGCTTTGCAATAAAAATAGGGTGGTTGGAACAAAGTCATCCATCATCTTATTAAAGTTCACATTGAAGAAAGACTCGAACAAATACGTTTCCTTCAAGTCTGACAAGGAGAAAATTATTCGAATAACAAAAAATAAAAACAAAGAAATTTATTCAAAAATACAGAATTTTCAAAAGCTTCAAATCTGTATATTCTCATCATTGTAAACATTCCATATGAAACAGAAAAGGATGGAAGGATTTATTTATGAAAACTCGGCCAACTATATCGGTGTTTGTTGTATAAATAATAGTCATGTGACTGAAGAGAGGGTAGAAATTTCAGTGATTGACACCGTAGGGGTGAACTGTTCTATACCATAGCTATAAATTACGCTGAAAATAATCATTTAGAATGAATGGAATTGAGTTTAGACTCGGAAAATTTTCGACAAAACAAAGATCCGAGACATTATCAACATCTGGTCAGAAGTGTTGATATTAGATGGTGAATAGTGAGAATTTTATTAAAATCGCCCCGATATTTCCCCAGTTGTCGAAAGATTAAGTTATATTATTAAGTGTAGAAATGGTGGAGGCGCCGGGTGAATAAAATTATCAAACTGAATCCGATAAAAATTGGTTTATTTCGCTTCACATTTACCCAAAAAAATAAGATAAAATTCTGATAATTCAATTAATAGCGAATGAGAAAACTACCCCTAGATAAAAAATCGGTTTTTGTTCCTCATATTATCCGAAATCGGCGACAATAGGAATGACAGCAATAACAACAAGAATCCAGATCCAATCGGAAGCCAATCAGAAATTGAATTTGGCCACCGGAAAATTCACCCCCTGCGGTTTTCTCCCTCTATATGTGTCTGTGTGTAATTCGAAAGTAAATATCGTCAATTTTGATCTGATTTAAACTTTTGTTAGTGTTTGTGTGCTTAGGGTAGAAAAAGGGCAATAGACAAGGATAGAAAGATTAAAACGTTGTACACATGTATAGACTGGGGATGGATCGATAAGCCGATGACGTTGTAGACCCGCCCATGACGTCATCACATCTCTTATTAGCACACACACATATAAATAAGTCTACTTATATTAATAGTTATTTTTGAATTATCATAAGAGGGTAATTTCGGGGTTAATTATTCGTTCTAAATTGTTAAAGTAGTTTCAATTTAAATTAACAAATCTTCCCGGCGAATCCGCCAATTTTAAACAAATTACATTTTTACAAAAAACATTTCTCCACCCCCAATCAACAGGTTCGTTTTTTTTTGTTAAATCCTCTTATCATTAACCTGAATCAGTACGTGTATAATTAACTGAAATTTTCAGAATGTTAAAAATAAAAGTGATGTGGTTTCGTAATTTTAATCCATTTTCCGAATAAATTATATAAAACGTGTAGATTAAATGAAAAGAGCATGCTAATTGTAAGTATTTTGTATAAAAGAGGATGAAAAGTTGAAAGGCAAAGGGGGTTGATTTTGATGATGACGATGATGATGAAACAAGGTGATTACAATGCCTGAAGCAAAACGGATGGAGTTTCATATTGCTCTTAGTGTTTTACAGGGGGGGTGTGTAGGGAAAATCATATCGACAATATATAAAATATACAACATATAAGCTAGAAGGAGATAGATATTGTTTTAATGGGGGTAAAGCACCCGTAACAACTGGGACCTGGAAAATATTCTCTTTCTATCGCGCACTTTCCCCCTTTGTCGTCTATACAGTTTCGACAGGGATTATTTAGAATTCAAAACGTGTTATTATAGGTCTTTTCGTTGTTTGCACCACCCCCACCACCACCTTCAAGCATATTTGACAGATTTGAAATTTCAAGAACTAATTAATTTTAACAAATGTGAATAATTCAACCAGGGGGCTGTAGTATTAGAGGGTAGCAATAACAATAAATGTACATACGAGCAATAAGGTATTGTCACAAGGGAAATTACAACTACAAACCCCTATAACTATGACAATAACATATTTGTATATTTCTAAGGGGTGCAGTTAACAAATTGTATATCCTTTTAAATTAACAAGTATCTTTTGAGAATATTGTGAGTAGGTATTTAATGAAATTTTCAAAGATCCCGCCAATATTAATATCACTACTACTGATATCGCCACCACCACCACCACCACCCCTGGATGGTTGGATCAATATAGACACAAAGTTAGACAACTATAGGAGTGGTAATGGTGGTGGAAACCGGCGCGGCGCATTCAGTCAAAACTTCAACCCTGTTATATTTATATCTCTACATGTGTGCGTATATTTTATACGTAGAGAGGGTGGTTATATCGTGTATGTCACCCTTCGATAGTTAAAAGTTATTTTATAGGAAATTTTATACGTTAACATTTATATCGAGTGGATTTTTAAATAATTGTGATTATCGAATAATCTGTTAAATTATTTATAAGTCTCATTGATAGAAACAACCCCGTTTCTTATAAGAATTTTGTTATCTTATTAAATTTTTATAGTGATTTTCAACACAATATGATTGGGAAATTTAATAAATTCTAATGTTAGGTGGTGGTAGTGGTGACTTAGTTAAGGGTAGTAGTGACAGTAGTGTTGTAACTTTGTGGTAATGAGACAGGGTGGGTTTTTCTTTAAATATTTATGATTAATTACAAATAAAACTTAATTCTTGTATTACCAATGGTAGGTATTTGAAAATTTCAAGGCTTGTTTTATTGTTATATCCTGAAAACAACCCCTAATGGACAATCATTTGAGTTGAATTTCATAGTATTAATATTATTCAAATCATTACGGCTTCTAGTGATTTTAGGATTGATTTCTTTACCAATTAGAGGGTGTAATTGATGCATAATTCGGGTGATTGATTATTTATTTTAGGGTGGCTTTTATCTGGAAAAAGAATATGTTTGAATTATTTAAAAGTAAGTAATTTTCTATTATTATTATTATTTTATGTTTCATGTACAGAATAACCGGCAATGAGGGTGCGCTGGTAGCTGGAGAGTATGGGACCGCCGGGATGGGCATGCGCACACACCCACGGGGCAAGTCTCGTCCACTGCTGACCACCACCACCACCACGGTACCGCTACTCACCGTTTATACAATTGTTGCCTTTTTAGCCTTCCTTGTCTTACAAACAGGTAAATCGATTATATACAGTCGCCCCCATTTCATCCCCCTATTCATTTATAAATAAAGTCCGTAAATTAATAAAGCGAGCAAGCTGATATGACCCGGCGCCTCCACCATTTTTCCACGTATTGACAATAACTGTCAAATGCACGATTCTTTATTCCGATATAGTAGATGATAGAGTCGAAAACCACCCCGGAATTATTAATGTTTCAATTTCGATATTTTTCCAAGCCTTATTGTACTCAAAAGGGTGCGACTTGGTTTCAATTCAACAATGATTCAATTGATTTATATCAAAACAACCCCTTATAATATTTTTGATTGTTTACAGCCCTCTGTTTCCAAGATGCTGTACACATCACAGCCATATTGGGTGAGTCGGTGGTATTCAATTGTCACGTGGAATTCCCAGATGGACACCCTGTGCCGTATGTGTTACAATGGGAGAAGAAGGTAGGCGAAACGGTAGGATTTCATTTGCTCTCCTCAAACAATACTGTTTTTTCTTCGTTGTTTTTGTTTCTCGTTCCATTTCTATATCACACGAACGAAACGATCAATCAAATGAAAAACTGAAAAAAATAAAATAACGGTGGCCAATGGTAGTAGAGGGTTTGATCTTTAATTAATGAAGAAATCAACAAAACAAAACAATAAAGAAACAAAGACGAAACTACCAAATTGCCAATAAAAATAGATTGTTAATAGATAGAGACAAACAATAGTTTCATCTTTGTCTATTTGTTTTGTTTATGTAGTTATCAATTGGAATAATTTTCGAAGTAGCCATGAATTGGGAACGTCGAGCGCAGCTTGATGCTACTACTCAAATTGATATTCATTCGAAATAAGCAACGATCTACGTTTCTCGTTTGTGGCTTACTTTAATCGAGAATCGTTCTAATTGGGTGTTACAGGAAATTTGAATATTATACCAATTTTAAATATTCAAATCGCCTTGTAATTTGTTTGGAAATACGATAAATTTTTTAGTTTTAATTGGTGGTAAATGGAGGAGGATTGCTTTCAAATCAAGTGCTAACCACAAAAGAAACACCCTCCTTTTGTTAATTTCTAGTAAATTATTCTTTTGTTATTAATTTAATTGCGTTAATTAATTTAATTTGGAGAGAACAATTGAATTGTGATTGGCCACACAGTGATACTTTGATATTACATAGAAATACAGGGTGTGTAGCGATTATTAACAACATAGTTGGCTATGTGTAATTCTGTTGAAAATATGAAGTACACTACGACATATATTTGCAAATTCGTGGCCAACTATGAGTGAAATAGCGTTGTACATCTGTCAAAAGATTATAGCTTACTATGATTACTCAAAAACAAAAAAAAACAAAAATTATAGACAAGGAGAGCAGATTATTTGTAGAAATTTTTTTCACTTTTATCATCATCATCACTGCTTGTTAACTTGTCTTGTTTGTTTAGAACAAATGAGTAAAAAATATAAAACAAATTAAATCAAATCTGTTCTCACTTTCACTGTATTCACAATCACAATCACAAGTGCATCAACGTTTCTGTCTTTGTCTTATTCGCTTTTGCTTATGTGTAGGCTGTAGTATTTCATCTCACAAATAGCTATGATGATTACGTATTATCTTAGATTGGTTCATATTTCACTAAATTTGATATTTGTTCGTTACTATGCCAACGTTTGAACAACCTCTCTTTTCAATTATACAATTGATGGAATTGTAAAGAGTATTGTCATGGTAACCAATCGAGAAATAGTTAAAGAATACGTTTGTTTTTTCAAGATGAACGAACAAAGCCAAAGGCATAGCTAACTGCAAGTTGAAATGCCTTACTTTTGTTTATAAGTTATTAGAAATCAAGTTGGCATGTCTTGTTGTATAGCGTGAGAATCTAGTTGCTGTAGCATGCTTTTTTGTTATTTTTTTTTTCAATTGTAAGATATCTAATATTATTATTTTTTATTTGTAAATTCGAAAAAATAAATCGAAAAATTTAGGGCCAAGATATCCCGATTTATATCTGGTATGAGAGCTATCCAACCCATAGTGGGGAAGGATATGAGGGTCGTGTCTCGCGTGTATCACCAGATTCACCATATGGGGCGGCATCCCTTAATTTGACAAATATTCGCGAGTCGGATCAGGGCTGGTAAGTTTATTTTATTAGTTTTAAGATTGCGAAATAGTGTTTGTTTTTCGTGAAAAATAGGTATGAGTGTAAGGTGGTGTTCCTCAACCGCTCACCGAACTCGCACAAGAATGGTACCTGGTTCCATTTGGACGTCCATGCACCACCCCGTTTCACCGATACCCCATCCGATATAATTTATGTGAATTTAGGTGATGCAATTATTTTGAGTTGTACAGCTGAAGGTACACCGACACCGGAGATTTTATGGTATAAAGATGCAAATCCTGTTGAACCATCAGCTACCATTGGTGAGTCCTAACAAAAAAAATACCCAAAAACGTATACTATACGATAATGAAACATCATAACAAGACTGATTAATTTAGTGGCAAACAACTGGAATTAAGACACCAGCAGCCTTCACCCATTATTTAGAAGACCTCCAATCTCCATTTGTTTTCTTTATTTTCTATTTGTTGTTGTATTTCGTTTGATTTGGTTCAACTTATCTTTCCATTCCCCTATTGTCAATCAATACAACACAACAATTGTCAATTCTTGTAGTTTGCAATTTTTTCCCTTTAGGTATCTTCAATGATGGTACTGAATTGCGTATATCAAATATCCGCCATGAAGATATTGGTGATTACACATGTATAGCGCGTAATGGTGAAGGACAAATTTCACATACAGCACGTGTTATAATTGCTGGTGGTGCTGTTATTATGGTACCACCAACAAATCAAACAAAATTAGAAGGTGATAAAGTACAATTTAATTGTGAAGCCAAAGCACAACCTGGTAATGTTACGGTGAAATGGTTCCGTGAAGGTGCACCTGTTAAAGAATTAACATCATTAGAGACACGTGTTACAATACGACGTGATGGTTCTTTAGTTATCAATCCTGTTAGTTCGGATGATTCTGGACAGTATCTTTGTGAAGTCAGTAATGGTATTGGTGAGCCACAATCAGCTTCAGCATATCTTAATGTTGAATGTAAGTACCAAAGCACAGTAAGACTACTCTATTTTTAAACTAGGAGGAGTCTTTTAGTCATTACTCCACCTAGTTTAGTAGAGTATAGAACTCTTAAAAATAGCGGAATTTTTGATAGCGATTTCTCCGTCATTTTTTATTCTAAAACCAAGTGTTTTTATTTAAAACCAACATTTCAAACTGCAAGATTGCTTCATTTTGGAAAATTTTGTTTTTACTCAATTTTCCAACAAATACAAGCATGATTTTCGCATAACAGTAGCATAATAGTCATAAAAGTACTTTCTATATAATTTCCTGTATTTAATAAAATGTAAAGCGTTTTTATGACAAAATATGGAATGTGTAGCCGCAATCAACTCAATTTGGTGTAATTAAATAGATCCCTAAACAGTACTAGCGTAGGGCCTTAAACTATGCTAGTGTTACTGGAAAAATTCATTAAAATTCGGAAACCGTTTTCAATTTACTATGCAAAGTAGTTTGAAACATAGACATTATTGGCTAAGTTACAGGAAAAAATAAAAATTAAAAAGTGCTCTTTCCAACGACGATTCAAACATTGTTCCAAGTTTTAAAACAAGGAAGAAATCGTCGATCAAATATTGCCCCTTTTTATTGAATTCTGGCAACATTATTTGGAATAATGTTTTTTTTTTCAAGATCCAGCGAAAGTAACATTCACACCAACAGTCCAATATTTACCATTTCGTTTAGCTGGTGTTGTACAATGTTATATAAAAGCCAATCCGCCATTACAGTACGTAACATGGACCAAAGATAAACGTTTATTAGAACCGTACCAAACCAAGGATATCGTTATTATGAATAACGGTTCATTATTATTTACACGTGTCAATGAGAACCATGAAGGACGTTATACATGTACCCCGTACAATGCCCAAGGTACCCAAGGTTCATCCGGACAAATGGAAGTCTTAGTACGTAAACCACCCGTATTTACAATCGAACCAGAAGCAATGTACCAACGTAAAGTTGGTGAAACTGTTGAGATGCATTGTGATGCCCAAGAAGCTGAAGGTACCCAAAAAACACAATTACAATGGCAACGACGTGATGGTAATCCATTACCGAAGAATCGCATCAAAATTAGTGGCGGCAATATAACTATAGAGAGTTTAAGACGGTCCGATTTCGGCTTTTATCAATGTGTTGCATCGAATGAAGTTGCAACAATTGTTACAGCAACACAACTAGTTGTAAGTCTCATTTTAGGTGATCGTACTCGCAGTAAGTTCTAATAAGTACTGACTTATCACTGGATCGGCATCACCGACAAAGTTACAGCTTACTGCGAGGTAGTATCCCGATATTTATTGTTTATCAATTGAATTTATAGGTGGAAGGTACCCAACCGCATGCACCTTACAACCTAACAGCAAACGCCTCCGAATTTGCTGTCACTCTACAATGGCTACCTGGTTACAGTGGTGGTCCTGATTATAAACAAGACTATACCATTTGGTACCGTGAAGCTGGCGTTAATGATTGGTCAACAATACCAGTAACACCAAGTGGTAGTACCCAAGTAACAATAAATCGCCTAGCACCCGGTACTACTTACGAATTCCAAGTAGTAGGGAAGAATGCTTTAGGTGATGGGATGATGAGTAAAATTATTACTGTTAAAACTCTAGGTAAGACCATAATTTGAATTTATTTATTTATATTGAATTAAATTGAAAAATCGAAAATATGAAAAGATGTTGGCTTACCAAGTAAAGTCCAAGTAACACCGACTAGTTTCCATGTGCCTGAAGAAGGCGAAAATACGGGTAAGCCGCCTAATTCTATCATCAATCTAAAGAATGTCTCTAATCATCAAATTTTCTTAATAATTAGAACAAAATCATCGCATGTCTTTAATTTATTAATTTTTTAATTTATTTTGATTTCGAATTTATAATTTCAGATATTTTAGATTATAGTAATGTTATCTTGCCAACTGATTCAACAGGAAGTACCTTTATTCCACCTATTTATCGACCGAAAGGTATTTAACTATAATAATAATAATAATAATAACCTAAACTAACAATAATAACAAATCAATATAAAACGGTAAAATATCACAAGAGGCTATGTAAATACAGGAACAGTTGGTATTATTTGTTTAAAAAAATAAAAATAAAACATAGTCTACTGTGGTGTTTATTTTGTTAGTCAAAAGTAGTGGAATATTGGTAAATATTTGCATGTTAGAGAGCTGAGTCAATTCTAATTTTTTTAGAAGTTCCTAGCAGTGGCATAGCAAGTGAAAAATACAATAATATAGCGGTATTTCACCTCGCAGTTGGCTATGTTTGTTTTCATAGTGTCGTAGATGGATTCAAACTCTACTAATGTACGTTGTTCAACAATCTGAAGAAAGCTACGACACTACGTACCAAGTCATGGTTAGCTACGAGATGTGGTACTGTTGTGCAGTTCGGACGCTTAATTCCGAAGGACATCATTCAAAATGGTGATTCGCAAATAATAGTCTTAGAGGGCAGATTATTCAGTTATTTTCAAGCTGAATTCATGACTACGAAATATAGATAAATAAAATATTGATAAGTATTTTGAAATCAAAGGGCCTTAAAAATATTTTAAGGATTTATAGGGAGATCTTTGGAGTCATTTTACCAAAATTTGAACCGGTAAGTTGGTCAAAAAACACTCATTTTAGATAGTGTCGCAATTTTTTTAAATCAAATGGTTAAGAGTGACCTATCCTTAACACACGTTTTTTCATTTTTTGCTTCATTGTATTTTAGAATAAATGCAAAATATTTTTACCTATTCCAGAATAAAATGAAGAAAATCAATGTTAGCAGTATTCTGTAGTCATTATGTAGCTCTTTTTTTTAAATTGCGATATGATCAGAAACCAGCGTTTTTTGGCCAACATGCTGATGAGCTATGAAGCTCAAATTTTGGTAAAATAACTTTAGGGGCCCTCCTATTTTTCAAAGCACTCGTCACATAGCTGTATATTTTTAAGTGAAAAACTGTATCTTTAGCAACATTGTGGGTGAGCTTGCTATGCTACAGAATTTAAACGTTATCATGCTTGTCAGTCGTTTTGTTTTGATTTTGATTCGATTTCTTTGTAAATTAAAATCAATTCAAAACAGATTGTAATTCATTAATTAAATCGTTAATTTACTCATTCATTAAAATAATAATAATAATAACTATAATTTTTGTTTGTATGACACCCTTTTATCTATAATTTAGAACTATTGCATTTAGGACCAAAGCCAGGTATCCCTAGGAATTTAACAGTAACTGAAATTAGTAATGGTTTCTTAATAACGTGGCAACCACCATTAGAACGTGCTAATTTAATACAACATTATGCTATCAAATATCGTACAGATGGTGGTTGGAAAACATTAAATAAGGCTCAAATACGACCAGAAGATACACAATATTTAGGTAAATTGTGTTATTAATTAGTATTAAAATTGATTGAATTTTTATTATTATTTTTTTTGAATATAGTTAAGAATCTGGTTGGCGGCCGTACATACTATTTTCGTATCTTAGCATATTCATTGAAAAGCTATGAAAGTAGTGAAGAGGTGAAATTTTCAGTACCGGCACGTGTTAAACATAAAGCTATAACGGCCGGTGTTGTTGGTGGGATATTATTTTTCATTGTTGCCATAATATTATCAGTATGTGCTGTGAAAATTTGCAATAAACGAAAACGTCGGAAACAAGAGAAAGGTATAAAAATATTACCATATTGGGGTGTACAATTGTATTTTACTTCATAATTAATCATACCTTGTGTTAAGGGTCAGTTTCTAGATCGTATAGAAGCGATATAGAACCAATAGTTATCGATTCTATAAGGTTGTAGTTTCGATAAACTCGAAACCTGTTTCTGAAAGAGAAATAACTGTAGATCCAACAACGACAGACAATTCAAAGTGGCGCACAGAGGGATGCGCTACAATTGCAAAATAAACTGGGCGTGCGCTCACTACTTATAGGCTCGCTAACTTAGAGAACAATGGTCGAATCTACAACTCCTAGAAACTTTATAGAATCGATAGCCTAATAGAATCGATATCTATCATTTCAGAAACCGACGCTAAGCTTGAACTCTAGAGAAAATTATCACATTTGGCCAACATTAAATAAGGAGCTAAGCAAAAATAATTTTTAAATGATAAGAAAATTGAGCAACTCTGGCCTACAGTTTTTGAGATAACCTATAAAATGATGTAAAAACCATGCATTTGAGGGTTTTTTGCTTTTTCTTCAAAAACCTTATACCAGATTTTTGAAAACATAAAAAATTGAGGAAAATACCAAACGAGCATGCTCTAAAATCTCCTCATGTATCTCAGAATTGCATGCAAATTTTCAAAAATAAAAGCCACCTTGAAATCATTGATCAAAAATAGGCATTTTCATACTCCTAATCGAAAGGAACTGGAGCTTCAATAGGCTCAAAATTAAGTAAAGTATGAATCAATCTACGATTGCGTGGTGAAATAGCATTGTACACCCTGTATGTAGTTACCCTAGAAGTAATCACAATTATTTTGCAGCTTACAATATGGTGGCCTGTCGGATTACTGATTCGAGGAACGGGGGAAATGCGACAGATAGTCAAGTGCCTTTGAAAAAGTAAGTGTTAAATTACCGAAATACAATATTGATTTAAAAAAATATTCAGTTAATTTACCGAAATTATTTGCCGAAAAATTTCAACAACAAAAATTTGATTGTTCTCCTCTTGTAGGACAGTTGAATCTGAATCCTATCGTGATTACGAGAGCGTATTTATAATTCCTGGGACAAGCGTTGACACAAACCGTAAGCCTGAGGCGTTAATGATTCCGCTATTCAATGCGAACAAAATTAATTAATTTTTATAGAAAAATTCGAATGGAAAACGAAATAAAATCGCATTTTATAGTGGAATCTTTCAAACGAAATTCTAGATTCTTTGTAGAGTTCAAGTTAATGGTAATTGGCTAATTTCTCTTTCTTCAAAAATGATTTTTTCTTATCACAAAAATAAGCAAACCATTAAATTTGGACTTGAATGTGTGCTTCATTTGTTCCTGGAATGTTTCTATATTATTATATTATAATTAAATATACGCCGATCCTTATGATTCGGTCGTATTTCAATGTGTAGGTGCATATTTAGTTTTCTACTTTTCTTTATCTAACGATTGGATGATTGACTGATTGATTGGATGAATGACGGAAAATTTAAAACATAATCGCGTTAAGTTATTCAATCAAAATTGATGCATTGTGATCGATTTTGAATTTATCCCTTGATACAAAAAATTAATAATGAAATAATTAAAATTAAAACTATAACTAAACGCGTATTTCTGCATTACCCAGTTTCTGATCCCAAACGTGTGTTATTTGCCGCCATCTGGATCTGCGCAGGAGGAAAAAAGGTGAAGAATTCCGCGACTGTTACTGATGTTGATGATCATGATGATGAACTAAAAAAATAATCGTCTATCATCTATATTATCATCATCTCTATTTAGACGCACATCTATTAATTAGTGTTTAATTTTTGTTCCTTTTTTTGTTGTTGTTTATTATTTTTGTTTTTGTTTTAATTGTAATCTGCACAGTAATCCATTCATCAATTAAACGTTAATCTGGCTTGTATATTCAAATTAATGGTAATTTATTTGTTTGATTGCGATTTTTTATCTGAGAGGTCATGATTTTGAAGAAGTCCTCTGTCTAAGCATGAATTATCAAAATTTTTGTGTTTCATTAGTGTTGAAAGTCCATAAGGCATGCAATTTTCCTTTTGTTTGTTTCATTAATTTTATGTTTTTCTCGCGTCCTCACTATGCATGCATGTTTTATGTTTATCGTACAATTCAAAACATACTCAATTACATGGCAACTGCAACATTAAGAAGGAGCAGGAATTTTTAGAGTTGGCAGGAACATTTAACTATTGAGGATGGTAGATCGATGATTTTGAAGCAGGTTTAAAATTGAAGTTCAGTTAAATCGTTTCAGCAAAGACTCATTTGAGATCATCTAAAGATGAGACCAGTTTAAAATCTAAACCTGATTCAACCATCTCCTAAGCAAATTGTAATTCGTGCTGTAGAACTTGCAGTGTCCATTCCAGATGCAGCAAGTTCTTCAGTCTTCGCCCAAACATCGGGAGATCGAAGTAGCCACGAGGTTATCCTCTTCAAATCCGTCCACAGAAAATTTTGCAATGTGAAGGATAATGTCCGTTTATCCTGCCGGAAAAGATAGTTGAACGAGGTTCTTCCACTTTATCGAATATTGCTGGGTGGCCATATTGTCTCGGAGGAATAACGAACGAGATCTTCTCTCATAAACTAAAGCATCCCATACTATAATCCCCGCAGTTCGGGGCATAGACCATGCAACAATGCTTCGTTTGACCCTCATTCATGACATTCATCATGGCTCACTGTGTAAACAGAGCCAGGATTCATCACTAATTACCACTCTATGTCATTCTAGGTTCTAGTACAGTCTTAACTTATATCATTCCAAATATTATTGTAGTGGTAACACAGAATGTGGCCGACAAAATTGCAAGCCATTCGAACGATAAGTTGAAGCAGTTCTGCACTCTATTTGTTCCTCTTTTGCGAGGTTCTTGGGCTTCTATAGCTTGAGCCTGATGGTAGATTAATTCTACAATTTCTTCAAATATAAAAAACACATGCAAGAACTGGCAGATAAGCCATTATGACTCAAGTCATATGATTTGCTATCTCTCTATAGTTAAATGTTTTTGTCGAGTTTGCTCAAAAATGTCTACCCTTTCTTGGTGGTGCTATTTCCATGTCATTGGGTATAACATTTTCTAACCTCCATTTTTTTTATCATCATTGTTGTTGTTGTTGTTTATTGGAATTTAGACTTAGAAAAGGCCGAATACCAGGTGTAAGAATGGTCAGTTTTATATTGAATTGGGTATGGCCAAGGGATCGTTGTCGTCAACGTACCAATAGTTTTAATAGTTGGCAACCGGATTATTCAACAACAACACCACCACGTCCCCCATCATTGGCATATATATCACGTACAGCTGATGGTCGTTTTGTATTAATTGATAATTATAATGTTGGACGTTATCGTACAAGTGATAGTCCAACAAATCAATCGAGTAGTGATGATGGTGGTTTTCTGCCACGTTACCATCAACGTAATCAACGAGCATCATGGCGACGTCCATTGATTGCCTATCCAAGTCAATTCAGTTTACGGTCATCGAATGAAGAGGTCTCAACAAGTGGACAATTTATTGGTTATTACCCATTACAACCGATAACAACAACAACAACAACTGTAACAACAGGTGTACCACCAATTTTATCACCAAATTTCCAATCAAGCTCCCCGGCAACATCAAGTGCATTATTATTATCATCCCCATGGTCACCTTTATATTTTAACGATTTAAGTTCGGTGCGTTATCAGAGTAGTAATGGTGAACAACGTTCATATCCAACACCGCCAGGTTTTGTACAATTACGTTCAATACATGAGCGTTATTCACAAGAGTTACCATCATTGCGTGCTATCCATGAAGAGACACACCATCAACAACAACAAGGCTTTATTCCAGTACATCCACCGCCAACAATAACAACAATGACACCACCAACAACAACAACAATGACACGATTCCGTGGTGGTCGCTTACTACCCCGACACGCTCGTATAGCACGCAGTGCACCAGAATTACTAGCACCACCATTAGCACCATTACCAAGTCTATTACCATTAGACCGTTCACCGGAGAGTCGATCCAGTTCTAGTGGTTTTGGTAGTAAGAATACGTCAGGAACACAACAGAATCAAAGTGGCAGTAGTACAACAACGTTCGATTGGCGTTTACCACCATCATATCGACCGCCACCGCCGCCGCCGCCGCCACCACCACCGCCTCCACCGCCGTTAGTTGGACATTGGTTGGAATTTGTAGGCGATACATCATCACCATCAACTTCAGATGTTCAACAACAACAGCAACAACAACAACAAGTCCAACAACAACATAAATCTGTAGATGTTGGTAGTGTTGATGGGCATTACGAATTTGATCCAAGTACACCAACACCAACACCATCGACACCAACTGGTGGTACACGAGATATCGATTTGATTGTTGATAATTTAACACGTAAAACAACAACAGCAACAACAACAATACGTAGTAGTCGTTATGATAACATCGACGCTCGTGTCCAAGCAATGAAGGAGGAATTTAACGAATTTCGAAAACGACAAGCGAAACGTCGACGGAGCCACGAACTCGAAAGTGCGTGTTAAATTCAAATATTAAATAATTTAAATAATAATAATAATATAAATATTTAGTGGACATCTAAAAATTTCGATGTGATAACAACACAAAAGACAAATTTTCTGTAGGAAATTATTTTAAAAAAACGGCTCAATTCAACATCACAACGTTCATGTTAGAATTCAATGATTTGCTCCAATAGAAAAATCATTAAAATCTAATATTTACCAAGAAATTCTAACGCTTTAACGGTACCGATTTCGCTACGAGTTGAAACCGGTTTCGTCCCAACAAATTAACACAAAAAAACAAAGAAAAAATAAGAGGCTGTTGCGATTGAATATTGTAATAATTATAGATGTTTTTAGGATTAAACAATAAATTAATTAATTGAATTGATTAATTAATTCAAAACAAACCTAATATTAATACTTTTAAAATTACAGAGAAACAGAATTATTATAATAACGTGTACCTTCTGGCTCTAGGAGCCACAAAATCGCGTAAATTCGCGTATATTTTCACTCTAGTTTTGTGATTTTTCCCTGTTTTCTACAATAATAAAAAAATTTGTTCATATTCTAAATGTACAGATTAATTTTAATTATTTATATTATAGAGAAAAAGTACAATTTATTTGTTTATCTATAAAAAATATAATTTATTGTAATAATTTATAGAAGTAAAAGTCTAAAGAAGAATCGAAACAGCTGTTTAAAGTTCTTTTTAATCAAGTAATTAAAAAACAAAAATTATTAATAAACGTACGTCGATTATTAGTTCACATATGTATCAAAGTTGAAAATTTTGTACAAACCATTAAGCTTGTCGCACACTGATTGTAGCTGTTTACCGAGTACAGTAACGACCAATAATGACGTATCTAAATGACGTCATTTTAAAAAAAATGGTGTCAAATTTGCGCGGCACGCTAGACTACTGTTTTATTTGTTTATACTTTTTGAAATTTTCGTTGTTTCCTCAAAATTTTACGAAATTCTAACGATTTTTCGAAAACAAAACCACAAATATGCATTACTATTATCATTATTATTATTATAAATTACAAAGTCTTAATGTTATCTAGGAAGCACTGATTATTGTATTTTTGTTGTTTTTCTAAGAATTTTCAAAAAAAATATCGATTAATTAATGATGATGATAATAATAATGATAATAATGATAGAGTATATCATTTTTTCTCAGCACATACATATTCGTAAGTCAAGGAAAATAATAATATTTATAATAATAATAATATTAATAATAATAAAGAGAAACACGAAAAACACAGAATTTTAGACAAAAAAAGTGTAGAATTTTNAAGTGTAGAATTTTTTTAGTTGTAAGTGTTTTAATATTAGTAGAAACAAAAGGTATGATGAAAAAAAAATGAAGAGAACAATGATATATTACACAAGAATAAAAATAATAATAATTAATAAACAAAAGAAGTTGTTACTATGTAACTACGCTGTATAAAGAGCATTACATCTGAATTAAAAACCAAAAAAGAAAATACAACATTAAAAGATCTCATATTTATTTATTTTTTCATTTATTTCTACACCCTAGTGAATACTAACAGTGTAAACAGAGCATAACCTGAAACTATAGACTCAGAATTGCTGGATTTTTCAGCAGTGTGCTCAAAAAAGGCCTTTACATTTAAATCAAAGCCTGCTAGATTCTGTTGTATTTGACTAAATTGAAACTTCCAAAGAAGTACCAATTTTGGCCGCATTGGCGCTCATAACAGCCACATAAAAAGAATTAGCTACAGTATTTCTATCTCTATTACCTTATTTCTTGTCAAGTCGCACCAACTGATGGTGGAAAATCTGTTGCCAACCTGCCAATTTAATTCATTATTTGTATCAGCAATTCCTCAAAGTCTGCTTCTTATCATCGGTATTCTCCAACTTTTTGAAGATTAGTTACCATGACAATTGCTATATATTAGCATTAGAAGAAACTACAGGATGTACAACATTATTTAAGCTCGCAATAGCCTATGACTTCGTGAGCGTAGGTCAGCTTCTTATTTCAACTGTATAATCTGCATTACCGACAATCTGTTGAAATAAGAGCATGTCGGTAATGCAGATTACACAGTTGAAATAAGAAGCTGACCTACGTTCACGAAGTCATAGGCTACTGTGAGCTTAAATAATGTTGTACACCGTACTTTATATTTATCTCTTTTCGGTTATTCATATCGCACCATGGCAATTTACCCGGCAGTCGTAAATTGATTCATATTTTACTAAATTTGATATTTGGTAATGTATTTCTCAAATGTGATCGAAATAAGCTACGACCTGTGTCCCGAATACATAGCCAACTGAGCACACTTCGTGGGACAAAATTGTAATTCAAAGTGTTACTATCCAGCATTGTCATGGTAACCAATCTCTAAAAAGTTCTAGAATACGATTTTGAAGGCCACATTGCTAAAAAATTTAGCACTGCAACAAATTCCCGTTCACCCATCAAATTAGCTTGATAAATAACAGAGAAAAGGAAAAACAAATAAATTGGGTCAGTGTGGAATAAACGAAGCGTAACCCACTTACTTTTTTCAATTAAATGATTCACTAATTAGTCCATAATTAAAGGACGTACCCACAAGGTTACTTGTGTCTTTTTCCCTTTTGTCTTCTGTTTTTGTCTATGAATAAGAAATATGGGAAATGGTGAAGATGCAACATTTAAAAATGGAACACTTTAGGTGGGCATACTCGGACAATTATCTGTAGTTTTTTTTTGTTTTTCAAAATTACAGTCAAAGCCTACTTGTTGTTAATATTGTTATGTTCCGCTCTCTATAAAGTGTATAGACTATTAATAGATTTGTTTTAAATCCGATATATCGTCAAGTATCAATAATTTTATTGAAATTTAATAATTTTGGTTTAATCAATTGATAAACGAATAGTTTGTTGGTTTGAATTGAAGTCAAGCAATAGAATTCTACGATTAGGTCCTACAACACGACCTACGTACGGTTGAATAATTGGCAATTTCCTCTAATAATGTAATACGGCCTGTATCTTATCTAAATTCATTAAATTAAACGTTGTTATTTCACATTCTGATTTTACCAAGTTCTATTTTTTACTCGTTGATCCTTCAAAAATAGTGCACCTTTATTAAAATAATCAAAATGAAAACAATTTTAATTTTAATCAAATTGATAATCACAACATCCGCCTATTATTATGAAGAAGAACAGAAACCGATACTGTTAACAGCTTCAGTTGGTGATTATGTGATCTTCAATTGTCACGTTGATTATCCACAGCCTGGTTTGATAATACCACACATGATCGATTGGCGGAAAGATGTAAGTTATTATGAATTTCGAATTGATTCGATTTAATGAAATTTTATTTGATTTAAGAATAAGACCTTTTTCACCTGGTTTGATGGTGTCATGACATTAGTAGAACCATACGTTGGTCGTGTCTCATTAATCCACGATAACAAGAACAACAACGAAGAAAATTACGCTTTCAATCACGGTAAAGCTTCAATAAATTTAACATCAATCCGCGATACTGACAACGGGTGGTATCAATGTTTAATTCTATTCCCAAATCGTACACCGAGTCGTCTCTATAACAATAATGGTACATGGTTTTACCTGACGGTGAACGGTGGTAATCTGTTGGCCGTACCGCCGATCAATCAAACCGTTATCGAAGGTGAAGAAGTTAGTTTTGTGTGCTTGTCGAAAGATCCAGAATTGAAGATAATCTGGCGTAAAGATGGTGTTGAAATCGATCAATATAAAGATTTGGCTCATCGTTCTTGGGTCACACCAGAACACACGTTGATTATCAATCCGAGTGATATGAGTGATACGGGTGAATATGAGTGTGAAGTTCGGAATTATCGGGGCGACAACCAGACGGCCAGGGCCTTTTTGAACGTTCAATGTAAGTGTGAGCATAGAAAATGTTTTAATTTAACAATCACTGTTATAAAACATAGAACCGATTCTCTTAATTTTTAGAAAAATTTAAAAATCTTGATTTTTGATAATAGAGAGTGAGTGTACAAGGGTATTTCACCTTGCAGTTGGCCATATCGTAATGACTTACTGTCGTAGATTGCTTCATATCCAAATTAGAGATTCGTTCAAGTGTCTCAGGATATGCCTAATTGCATAATTGTTGTACACCCTTAGCGAGCAATTTGAAAAATGTTTTAATGCTGGAAATCTTTTTGGCAATACTTGAACCTCGTAGCTTATCATGAAACTGGTCTACAATAATTAAAAATTCTACTATTATAAAACAAGACTATTTTTGCATTCAGTCTATTGTCAAAAATCAATCGTCGCACCAACATATTTTTGCTATACTTATAAATCAACCTATATATTCGCTTATCTTTTTCTAGATAAAGCCAAAGTGGTGTTCGCCCCACCAGAAATCTATCTACCTTACGGTAAATCAGCAATGATCGATTGCCATTTCCGTGCGAATCCACCATTAACAAATCTAC